>OY759272.1:45521185-45616185 GCA_963662155.1 Lamellibrachia columna
CCACTCTTTCAAGATCAATCTCAGTTACGGGTACGTTCTGAGGAACAAGAACATGGGCCGATATAAGTACTATCATTCCTCTTGCAACTGCTGCAGACGGTACCTGGACGAATCCATTCTCATCACCCACAGCGAGGACTTTGATGCATTTCTCGAACGCATCCGAGAACCCGACACCTTGCCATCAATCGAAGACTGGACTCGGCGTGGATGTGCGAACTCGTGACGAATGTCACCTTCTTCTTCAACCGCATCATCGATCATCCTATAGGATAAGTATCCGAATCATTGCTCTACTAACCGTATCGCGCCACCTTTGACTTAGAGTGCTGGTTTGACACTGCACAACTTCCTTCAGATAATGACAAAATCCACCGGGTAGCGAATCACGTCCTGTTGTGCGTCAGCGTGGAATCGAACGTACCCGGACACGATCAAGTGAAATGTCTCGTCACGTACGGAGACAATAACAAGTTGGTGGCCGACATGATGGAGTGACGCTGCGTACAAAGAAATCAAAGACTCTTACGAGGACGTATTGTAACAACTCGCAGAAGCACAGACGGACTGGGACGAACGGGAGCATGCTACTCGATCACTCGAGGATGATGACGCTGCACGATCACCCAAGTATGATGATGACGACAACGACAAGGAGTCTCGACCACAGACCAATCCGTACAAAAAGCTGGTGGGACAATTATACGGACGGTTGCATCAATCAAAGACAGAGGAACAAGAAGAAGATAAAGAAGACAAAGATGGTATCAGGTCCATTTTCGTCATGAAACGCAACAACACGTTCATGTGTCTGTCAACGGATCAGCTGACAGGAACAATTACATTGCCCCGGTGTTCGGCTACGATAAATGTCGGAAAGCGTCCGGATGCGAGGAAAGGTCATTTCCTGTACGAGTACATGGACTGCTTAAAGGGGCTCGACAACACCTTTCTTCCACCGAAAGAGGCCTTCAGTCGACTGAATAACAAAGATATGTCTGACGAGGATTACGCCAGTGGCCAAGAGGCGTGGCGCGAGAACGGCATGACGACTTTGCGAGACTTTCTCGTTTGGAACAACAATCGGGGTGGGGTTCCTTTTCTGCTGGCCATTCACAGAGAGTTTGCGTTCTATGAGCAACGTGGTGTAGACATGTTCAAGCAAGGCATCAGCGCACCCGGTCTGACCTTGCTCTACCTGTTCAATGGCCTACCGGAAAACGCCTTGATCAGCTCGTGAAAGATCACGTGGTTGGCGGACCGTCATTAGTTTTCCACCGCTACCACGAGAAAGTGATAACTACAGAGGAATCACGTTGTTGGTAAGATTCCAAACAGAATAATCCTAGAGAGAATGAAAGGCAAAGTGGACCAAACTTTGCGTGACCAGCAAGCAGGCTTCAGGCAGGACAGATCGTGTACTGACCAGATTGCAACACAGCGAATCATAGTGGAACAATCCATCGAATGGAACTCATCCCTATACATCAACTTTGTTGATTACGAGAAAGCCTTTGACAGTGTGGACACGGAGACGCTCTGGTAAGTGCTAAGACACTATGGGGTGCCAAAGAATCTAGTCAACATGATCAAAAACTCCTATGAGGGAATGTCATGCAGTCATTCATAGGTCAACTTACAAAGAACTTTCAGGTTAGGAATGGGGTGAGACAGGGGTGCTTACTGTCACCATTCCTCTTCATTCTAGTCATAGACTGGGTCATGAAAACCAAAGCAACCAAAGAGAAACGAAATGGAATCCAGTGGACGATGCTGACCCAACTTGATGACCTGGACTTTGCGGATGACCTTGCACTCCAGTCTCACAGCCATAGGCAGATGCAGGACAAAACAACAGAACTGGCATTGATTTCAGCGCAGGTTGGGTTGAAAATCAACAAAAGGAAAACAAAGATCCTGAGAACAAATGCTACTTGCGAAACGCCAATCATGCTTGAGGGAGAGACACTGGAAGAGGTTAAAGATTTCAGATATCTAGGCAGCATAGTGGATACGCATGGAGGGACAGAAGCTGACGTAATGAAAAGGACCAGCAAAGCAAGGGTAGCTTTCCACCTGTTGAGAAATGTGAGGAAGTCAAAGGTAATTGGAGAAACCACAAAAATACGCTTGTTTAACACAACTGTAAAGTCCGTGTTGCTGTACGGAGCGGACACGTGGCGAATAAAGAAGACCACGCTGTAAAGGATCCAGACATTTGTCAACCATTGCCTGCGAAGAATTCTGCGAATACACTGGATGGACAGGGTGAGCAACAAAGACCTCTGGGATAGAACACACCAAGCCCAAATATATATATATATATATATATATATATATATATATATATATATATATATATATATATATATATATATATATATATATATCCTTAAGAGGAGATGGGGATGGCTTGGCCACACCTTGAGAAAGCCAAGCACAAACATAATCAAACAGGTCCTGACGAGGAACCCCCAAGGCAAGAGAAAGAGGGTGATAACAAAAAAACACCTGGCGGCGTGATCTCGATGCAGACATCAAGCAAACAGGGAATGGCTGGCACAACTGGAAAGGATTGCCCAAGACAGGAGGCGCTGGAGAAATGTTGTGGATGGCCTATGCTCCAGGAGGAGTTAAGGTCCTATGTAAGTAAGTACCACGAGAAAGAGTTTACCAAGTAACGTCAGAACAAGTACGGGGAGTCCGCTCGACCTTGTCGGTCGGTTATCGGATACGATGCCAACGCTCTGTGCTTGTGGTCTCTCATGCAAGACATGCCGGTGGGATGGTACACGCGACGACGGGAAGAGAAAGAGGTCCGGCCCGAATCGGCGCAGCTGCACGGCGCACACCAAGGCCCTCGAGAAGAGCACGGTCAAATATCCGATGCGGCCTGTCTACTGCAAGGTGTACTCCATTCATGCTGGCGCCCGGTCGCACACGCACGAGAACCTGTTCCTCGGCACACTGCCGAAACTTCTAGTGATGTGCTACATCAACAACTAAGCATACGATGGTTCGTACGCCAAGAATCCCTTTCACGCCAAGAACAACTATATCAACTTCCTCGCCGTGGACGAGCGACAGACCACTTTGACCGGTAAGGTGTGACAGGACGAGGGGAACGGACTGCCTCGCAGCGACTTCCGGTACGACTACACCTTCTTTGGTTTTGATCTGACCCCCAACGATTGCGATAGTGCCTGTTTCAATCTGGTAACACAGGGCAACCTGCGCATAGAAATGCATTTCCGTGATGCGCTGCCGACCACTGAGAATGTGATCGCCTACGTCGTAGTAGTATTACACGCTACCCTCTTGTATCATGCTTGTGTTGCTCAATAAAATACGAGTGCACGTGTTCAATACCGTGTTTTGTTCGTTTCTCGTTTACTCGTCAGGCACCCACCACCCGCACATCCCTCTTAATAACTGATGTCCACCCTCTTACACGGTTGACCTTTGACCTCCATCATCCTTGACCACTCGTTTGAGCAGTCCTTTAGTAGCTAGGGAGCGCTGATGACGCCCATGTAGTCCTACAGCCATCGGGGAGCTGATGTCCAGTGAACGATAATACATCTCTTTCCCTACACTCTCACACAGGCCATATCGCCCGGGTTTTCTCCAATGTCTATTTTTAGTTACCTCTTTACATGGTCTCCTCTCTTGCTCCTTCAGGGTGACCTGAAGAAGAATTTAGTTTTACATGAAGGCTGAAAATTCACGAAGGCGAGTGAGAGTCGCATAAGCGAGACTATCTATGGCGCGTTTACGGAACTAATAATTCTTCAGTACCATCAGAACCACGAAGGCGATTAAACAAACGAATAGGTAGTATCAAGATATTTATTAAAACACATCTCACGTAAAACACATTATGACTACGACCCTTTGGTGTCAAATCGCACCGTTTCATGTCAAATCAAACCATTAGTCATAGTTGACTATGTTATGTCTGAGCCTGCAGCGAACCTCCTATATCAGTCTGGTGAAACAAAGAATATGGTCATCAGTCGTCACGCCTATAACCACTTAACAACCTTGTGCAAGACTATCTTGCTAAAGATATGATGACGAATGTAGAGCCAGTCTGATATAAACACATTTGTAGGGCATCTCCCCACATCTGATATCGCTATATGTATAAACTGTGTCACATAGGGTTTGTACCATTGTGCACATGTTCGTAAGCGAGTGTATATAACCACTCTACGAAAATTGGCTTCCCAGACAATATATTTTAGGGGACTTTCCCAAGTTTCTTCACCGTACTACTTACTGTATGTGCTTCAAAGTTTCTTCACCGTACTACCTACTGTATGTGCTACACAAGTTTCTTCAACGTACTACTTACTGTATGTGCTACAAAGTTTCTTCACTGTACTACTTACTGTATGTGCTACACAAGTTTCTTCACCGTACTACTTACTGTATGTGTTGCACAAGTTTCTTCACCGTACTACTTACTGTATGTGCAACAAAGTTTCTTCACCGTACTACTTACTTTATGTGCTACACAAGTTTCTTCACCGTACTACTTACTGTATGTGCTACACAAATGTCGAACTTCAACGGTTTCTCACCAGTGTCACTTCGTACAAGTAACTTTCGTAGTTAAACCACACGTTACCAATACTTTTACAGAAGTATCTCGTTTTAATAATTTCTCAACGGTACAAGTGCGCACATTCACATTTAAGGTACACCTGTTTCTAAGCTGTTTTTCACAGGTGTCACATCTGAACGTTTCTCAATAGCGTAAATGCGCATGTGCATCTTTAGTGAACTATGCCAGGTAAACGGGGTTTCTCACCTATGTATATGTGACGGTTAACGAACAATGACTGAAAATAATTAATGCAAATCACATGTATCGCATTTCAAAGGTTTATGTGAGACAATTAGTGGCCTTTCTGCGTCATGGGTATTCCACAGGTATCACATTTGTTGGGTTTCTCACTAGTGTGCATGTGGACATTTTCTCAGCTTACCACTTTCTGCGAATTGTTCACCACAGGTATCACATTTATAATGTTTCTCCCCAGTGTGGATACAAACATGTTTTTTGGATACAAACATGTTTTCTGGTTGAGAATTGTGCACCACAGGTGTCACATTTTAAAGGTTTCTACCCAGTATAGATATGGCAATGTATCTTTAATGCACCACTTGCTGAGAAGCGTCCACCACATCACCACATTTATAGGGTTTCTCACCAGTATGGATACGGATGTTTCTTCAAATCACCATTTGATGAGAAGTATGCACCACATGTATCACATTCGAATGGTTTCTCATCAGTATGGATACGTCCATGTTTCAAATCTCCAGTTGTCGAGAACCATGCACCAGAGATATCACATTTTAAATGTTTCTCCCCAAGAATGGATACGGGCATGTGTCTTCAAATGACCACTTCGAAATTGCACCACAGGTGACAAATTTGAAAGGTTTCTCTCCAGTATGGATTTTAACATATTTCTTCTAACTACTACTTTGTGTGAGAATTGTGCATCACAGGTATCACATTTGAAAGGTTTCTCCCCAGTATGGATACGGACATGTTTCTTCAAATGACCACTTGTTGCGAATTGGGCACCACAGTTGAAAGGTTTTTCCCCAGTATGGACACGGAAATGTCTCTTCAAATGACCATATGTTGAGAATTGTACACCACAGGTGGCACATTTGAAAGGTTTCTAATCAGTATGGATACGGACATGTGTCTTCAATTGACCACTTGTTGAGAATTGGGCACCACAGGTGTCACATTTGAAAGGTTTCTCCCCAGTATGGCTGCGGACATGTGTTTTCAAACTACCACTTTCTGAGAATCGTGCACCATAGGTATCACATCTGAAAGGTTTCTCACCAGTATGGATACGGATATGTCTCTTCAAATAACCACTTGTTGAGAATTGTGCCCCACAGGTGTCACATTTGAAATGTTTCTCCCCAGTATGGCTGCGGACATGTGTTTTCAAACTACCACTTTCTGAGAATTGTGCACCACAGGTATTACATTTGAAAGGTTTCTCACCAGTATGGATACGGATATGTCTCTTCAAACTAAAACTTTCTGAGAAATGTGCACCACAGGTGTCACAATTGAAGTTTTTCCCCAGTATGGATACGGACATGCATTTTCAAATGACCACTTCTTGAGAATTGTTCACCACAGGTGTCACATTTGAAAGGTTTCTCCCCAGTATGGATAAGGACATGTGTCTTCAATTGACCACTTGTTGAGAATTGGGCACCACAGGTATCACAGTTGAAAGGTTTCTCCACAGTATGGCTGCGGACATGTGTTTTCAAACTACCACTTTCTGCGAATTGTGCACCACAGGTATTACATTTGAAAGGTTTCTCACCAGTATGGATACGGACATGTCTCTTCAAATTACTATTTGTTGAGAATTGTGCACAACAGGTGTCACATTTGAAAGGTTTCTCCCCAGTATGGATACGGAGATGTATTTTCAAATGACCACTTGTTGCGAATTGTGCACAACAGGTGTCACATTTGAAAGGTTTCTCCCCAGTATGGATAAGGACATGTGTCTTCAATTGACCACTTGTTGAGAATTGGGCACCACAGGTGGCACATTTGAAAGGTTTTTCACAAGTATGGGTACGGAGATGTGTCTTCAAATGACCACTTTGTGAGAAATGTGCACCACAGGTGTCACAACTGAAAGGTTTGTCCCCAGTATGGATACGGAGATGTATTTTCAAATGACTACTTCTTGCGAATTGTGCACAACAGGTGTCACATTTGAAATGTTTCTCACCAGTATGGATACGGACATGTGTCTTCAAATGACTACTTGTTGAGAATTGTGCACCACAGGTGGCACATTTGAAAGGTTTTTCACCAGTATGGATACGGACATGTGTGTTCAACTGACCACTTTGTGAGAAATGTGCACCACAAGTGTCACAACTGAAAGGTTTCTCCCCAGTATGGATGCGGACATGTGTCTTCAAAGTACCATTTTCTGAGAATTGTGCACAACAGGTGTCACATTTGAAAGGTTTCTCACCAGTATGGATACGGATATGTGCCTTTAAATTACCACTTGCTGAGAATTGTGCACCACAGGTGTCACATTTGAAAGGTTTCTCCCCAGTATGGATACGGACATGTGTCTTCAAATGACCACTTTGTGAGAAATGTGCACCACACGTGTCACATTTGAAGGGTTTTTCGACAGTGTGAGTGCACATCTGGAACTTTAAAGCACTACTCTGAATAGAAGGTTTTTTCACTTGTGTCATTTTGAAAGGGTTTTGCACCAGTCTCGGAATGTAAATGAGTTTTTATGTCACAACCGTGCGAACACTGTATCACATTTGAATGATTTCCCCACCACAAAGGATGATGTCACAGGTTTCTCTTGTGCTTCAAGGCAAAGATGTGGATATTCAGTGAACTGGATCGATGTACTACATAGTGTTGGTACACTGTCCCTTTCTGTTGCAAACTTGTCACTGTCCCCAGAGTGGTGAAACCAGCAGAACTGGACACTTGTTGTTGTCAACGTGAGTCTGCATGTTCATCAGTGGATTGTAGACACTTCTGACACAAGCAGTTGTCCACACGCATCATAGTCACCTACAACAATTTCAAAGTCATTAAATGGAGGCATAGGTAATAAAAGTATCAGGATTTTTTTTTATTACATATTTATTAAAAATATATTGAATACATGTCTGCCTGACCCCCATTTCCATGGAAATAAAAACATTGGCTGATTTATAAAGGGTAGTCCTAAACTGCACCCCTTAATATATAATGGATTTTTTCTGTCACTATTATGATTGATTTATTTAAACACAAATGGTTTTGGGCCTATGCACCTGTAAAAATTACTAAAACATAACCATTGCGACTACAACTCAGAATTTCACGCCAGTGGTTTACCAGGAAAATATTTTTGAACACACAACATTTTAATTTCTATGGCTATGACATACTGTTAATTAATCGAATGTCACGAGCACGGTTAGTCTAGACAAATTTGCTCACCAAATTAAAATATATCTGTATACACCTATTCCTATACGTGTCAATAAGATATGGCTGTGCTATTGTTTGCACTTGTTAACATGTCAGCCCTCTGTGAACCGGAGAATTGACCGGAATCTCCCAATTTTAGAACACTCCCCGAGTAATATCTGGAATAATATTCTTGATTATAGTTATACTTTGTTAGTTTTTATTACCTCTGTTAGGTGCATAACCCCCAAAACCATGACTTTTGTTTCACTGTAATTGTATAACTTTAACAAAGGATTTTTTATATATTTTAACCAATTTTCACACTGATATTATTTTAAATGCACCAATTGTCAACACATTTTTATACATTAATTACTCCCACGATATTGCACATAGCAAAGACACCAATTGGTGAGTTTTGGAAGAAAATAAAAAATATGTGAATACAACAATCCAAAATAGATGTGAATATCAATTTGACTTAACTGGAGTTGCAAGTTCATTTTGTTTGCAAAATGTAATGTCTTGTAATGTGAATCAAAGTTTGAAAAATGGCATTGATTACTTGACAGAGGCAAGCTTTATTCATGTGTAAAACTAACATAGAAGTAAAAGATTGTCATCAGAGTTAAGTTTATTTAATATTCAACAAAATAGCCATTGAAATACGGCGGACACATATTTTGTACATTTTCTTCTAAACAAACGCACTATTTCAGTGGGGTATCTCCCATTAATTCCAGGTCCAACAGTGATATATAAAGTGGTTGTCCAATGCCCATTGAAAGTTCCAAGCCCAAAAGTCCTTTCCCCATGTCTGGACGAATGCATCACATGGACACTTTCAAAACTCACACGTAGTGGCACTGTCATGTGAAACAACATATCAGTAGAGACAAGTTGAGTGGCACTGTCACAAGTCACAGATGACGGGACTGTCATCTGAAACAACATTAAAATTATGTATTTTTGTCATTTAGTTACAAGTTTATTCATAGCAATGTTCAATCTATGAAATACCAAAATCAACAGCCTTCCTGTGTGTTGCCATGCCCACCATCAGGGGAATGCAGCCCTTCCACTGTGTGTCCAAATCAAATCGTTAAATTTATAAGGCTGCATTCCAACCACACCTCGAGTCAATTACATTACAAAGTAATCTATTAGGCCAGACTTTTTTATTTTATGTTTTACGGGCAAATGTTTCCAGAAAGCAGTGTCAGGAATCAGAATAAAATTAAAATACCAGGAAATCATAGCATCACATGATATAAGGGTTTAAATAATGTATACTCCCTATATAATGTGACATTATAATTATACAATCAGTACGAGGGAAATCTATTCCTGCAAAACGTGTGTGTTGTCTCTAAACGAGGGCATAGTTCCAATGAATAAATGATGAGGTCGAGGGGCTGCTTCCCCAAGTCCAGGCATCCCTTGCAGGTGGATCAAACAGTGCCTTACTACTGGAGGCAGGGGCTGTGGGAAGTCCCATGGTGACCTAGTGGAGGGTCTGGAGGCAGGGGCTGTGGGAAGTCCCATGGTGACCTAGTGGAGGGTCTGGAGGCAGGGGCTGTGGGAAGTCCCATGGGGACCTAGTGGAGGGCCTGGAGGCAGGGGCTGTGGGAAGTCCCATGGTGACCTAATGGAGGGACTGGAGGCAGGGGCTGTGGGAAGTCCCATGGTGACCTAGTGGAGGGACTGGAGGCAGGGGCTGTGGGAAGTCCCATGGTGACCTAGTGGAGGGCCTGGAGGCAGGGGCTGTGGGAAGTCCCATGGTGCCCTCCCATGACTACTGCCTTCAGTTTGCCCTTATTTAAACTGCTGCCCACAATGACACTAAAATTAATGATACCACATTTGGCTTTCCAGTACAACTAAGATATATGTCATGCTCTCTGCTGCTTCCTCCTGGGGATACAAATGTAGATAGCCAGCTCCTGATTTGAAAAACCTCATTAAAAATAATTTAACTGCACATGGTCATGGAGCATGACAGCAGTTTTGGTGGAAAACCATCCACCCTTCCACTATGGCACTAATTATTCTGAGCCTAGAATCAGACTACAGGTGGGGTGACAGTATTTAGTGTAATAGGGCTAGCCTGCGGGTTCCAAGAAAAGCAAGCGGCGCGGGTTTAGTAGGCCACATGGTCAAAACTGTTCGGTTCAAACCCCGTACAGCAGCGTATAGCCACCGGGAGTTTTCTTTCATCAACAGTAAAAACATTTTATTTTTGGTTTAATACGTGCATTTGATAAATGACGGCATTGGCAGCAATAAAAAAGGCACCTGTTCAATTTCATTCTATATCCAGGAAATCCATGTCGGTGGGCCCGTAAAACATAAAATAAAAAAGTCTGGCCTTACTATTACTTTGTTTCCTTTCTATTGCTATTACTAACATACATCCGTGGCTTTGTTTGAAGTTGATGATAGAATGCAGTTGTGCTGTGTGAGGCGTCACACCTATTGTCAGAATTGTTCCTTTGAACTGCTTCTGTTGACCAATTTATACAATGAAGCAGTACAGTTATTTGTGTAAACTGTCCATGGCTTCATAGTTGTGGTTGTCTTACCCATTGTCTTTGTTGATTATTGGAGCCAATACAAAATTAGCCAGCATTAACTGAAACTGTAACAGAAATGTAACAGCTCAATTACTATTACACTGCCTTATACCAGACCTGAGGCCGAAGTACTCGGTACTCGAGTACATTTTTGAAATACTCGTACTCATTATGGTCATGTACTCGTACTTGTGTTCAATGTGCTCACATTTTACAAGTACATTACGAGTACATCTGAGTACTATCTCAGTATGATATTGTGAACATTATTTAATTTCTTATTTTATCAAATGATTAACAACTACAAAAATAATTTGAAAAGTATGGTAGCAAATTGTATTACCTGCATGAATAAAATAAAAACAATCGTGTTCTTGCATGCATCTCAGCTAAGTTATGGATCTTTTCTAACACTTTTATTATGTCAATTATATTGTAATAACCATGATATTAATTGCAATAGCCCCTCATTTGTAATAATTATTATTGTTACATTTAGTAGATGTGGTTTCGTTTTTACTTGGTATTGATGAGTTTTCACAAATTCACACCGTAGATCACTTTTTTGCACATTAAATGCACTGAAGCCACAAAGGCTTCACTTCAAGAGGCAGCATCTTTTGATACTTTTCCCAGTCATAAACCCCTATTTCATATCCATAGTTGTACTAGTTACCAGTTCAGGCCATAATCCTTGTGTTTGTTTAATTAAGCCAACAAGTCCAGTAAGCCCATAATGAAAGGGCCATTCATCAGTTAGCCATAAAATGCCTTTGTTGCTATCACAAGTGACAGTGCTAAGTACAGCTAGCTGAGACTTCTTCTGAAGAAGTTTGATGGCTCAAGTCAGACAGCCTGCACCAGTATTGTCTGGTGCCAATTTGTAGTGTGGTTAAAGTACAAAGGGGTTATTGAGCCCTGGACATTGGCAGGTGCTAATCCACCCTCTCAGCAAACATTAGATGTGGACTTGTAGTCACTGCCAGCAACAACATGCCTAACAGTGTTAATTGATTCATATATCATATATATTTAATGGTTATACTTCTTTTCTCTTGTTATGTTGTGCTATAAAATATATTTTGAAAAGTATTTTAAATTTAAATACATTTTAACCCATATTTGAATGCATACCCTGTAGATTTGCATTTGAATTGCACCTTTGAATGGAATGCAACCACCAGTTTGGTCCTCAACATAGAGGTTTTTTACAGTTTTCCTGCCGTTGCATAGTCAAATCTTCCTGAATTATATAAATTAATTCACAATGTTTATTTTTAAAATATGTTACTATTACTATATATAGTTACTATAACATCATACAAGGTGTACTCGTACTTAGCTTTGAGCAATGTACTCGTACTCATTCTCAGTCATCACCAATGTACTCGTACCTTACTCATGAAAATGTACTCGGCCCCAGGTGTGCCTTATACTACTATTACATTGTGTTATGTTCCATATATATTGCTACTACTTGAAAAATGTAATCATGACTATTAGTTATAATGTAATTTACCCCAGACCTGATTCCAAGTCTTTTTTCATGTCACCATGCATATTTAAAAAACAGGCGAATCTTAAAAATATTTTTTTTTCTTTAAACAATTTATGGCGTCATACAAAATGCTCCAGAAAATGGGTGATCTTAAGATATGTTTTAAAAAACAACATATGTTGGTAGTGTTGGCTGTTGTAGAAGTAAGTTCCAGTGTCGGGGCTGCCATATCGTCCGCCCAGTTCTGCACCCTCTGCAGCTATTGTATTTGTTACTGAGACAGTCGGTTGAGAAACGCATTTCCAGTGGACAATTTGTTCCGTTGCAAACTTGCACACCGCAGTCACCTGTGACTCCTAGCATCCATATCCTCTAGAGTTGACAAGTTTCTAAATAATGATAATTTTGGCGCCCTTTGTTTTTATTCACTTTTGTTTACTGTCCTCACTTTGGATCACCTTTCATCACTTGACATCATGCAATAGCGCTGCTGCACAATAAAATAATGTGAATATTTCCATTTTCCATCATCTATTTCGTGCCATACAGTGCAAATTAAATATTACATCGTTCTTTGAATAAAAAAATTTTTTGCAAATTAAATATTACATCGTTCTTTGAATAAAAAAATTGTTTGACCCCTTTGTGCGTAGAAACGTCGTCGTGATTCTGATGCAACTGTGTCTGTAGTAATAAATGCGCCATATTGAAAACTAATGAAAACACGACTAAGCCTAAGGCTGCTATTTGTAGCAATTCCAATCGCTAAAACTGCCCTAAAACAATACTTGATACTCACACATGCCATTTGTGCACCTAGGGCTAGGCTAGGCTTAGACTAAGGTGATGTAGTATGATATAATGAACGTCTTGGCCTGGCCCTTGCCTTGGGCTTGGGATATATATTATTATAAAGCGAGGTAACAGTGAAACACAAAGCCTTAATAATAAGGGCCCGGAATATGCAAGATTACCTGATAACACAATTTACATCAATGTAAAGAGGGAGTATATTAATTCTTGCCCGCCCTGTCCGACCTTTACTTAATACTTGTGAATGTAGTTCCTATATTATCGCTCACATCCCGATGTTTGGTAGAAATGCGAACCGTGAAAACTGTCACCTCTAACCTACACGTCGTATGATCGAAAATTACACTCACTTCCACAGAACTGATAAAGCAATACTATGGTATAAGGACAGTGTAAAACCACCTTACGAATTTTCGAGACGTACGATAATTTGTAATCGTGCCACCTAGTGATACATCTCGGATTAATAAAGGTGCTGCCACCTGGCGATTATCATACTGATCATATTTCCCTGACCATACGCAAGCATGTAGGGGAACTATACGCACAGACGTAAACATATACGTGGGTGTGACAGGGGTCTCAACCTCCCATCTCCCACCTGTTTTTGGGGCCCACCACTCACCATTTTTAGAGTGGACTTCTCACCAATCCCACCTATTTTTAATCCAACCTCCTGCTTCCCATTATACCTGCCAAACACCCCATCATGCATCGGGGAGATTGTTGTAAATTGTGTTATCAGGTAATCTTGCATATTCCGGGCCTTTATTATTACGGCTTTGTTTTTCACTGTTACCTCGCTTTATAATAATATATATATCAGGCCAAGACCACGAGGCACGACGTTCATTATATCATACTACATCACCTTAGTCTTAGCCTAAGCCTAGCCTAGCCCTAGGTGCACAAATGGCATGTGTGAGTGTCAAGTATTGTTTTAGGGCAGTTTTAGCGATTGGAATTGCTACAAATAGCAGCATTAGCCTTAGTCGTGTTTTCATTAGTTTTCAATATGGCGCGTTTACCAAATGAGCACTACTTAACTGGCCTGAATTATTACGGGTTTATGCCGACGGTTTTTACAGCATTTTTGTACCTGAATGCGTTCTTTACATCATTCCGCACAGGTTCCAATAAAAAAGTTCATATATTCTTTAAAAATATTGTGTTTTAGGTAGGGTTGTTTGATTTAAATCATTTGATTTAAATCGTTGATTTAAATAATGATTTAAACCGCTACAAAAAAATAATTGATTTATGATTTTTTTGACTTCCGGTTTTTTTAATCGCTGATTTATATGAATTTAACACAAATAATTGTTTACAAGCATCGAGATCAACAAAGTTTTGTATGTTTTTAAAACAAAACACAATGTGCGCACACTTGTGTAGCTGTACTGACACCAGATAGCCTGATAGTGAAATATTTTATGACATTGTGTATGTTTGAGCTATTCCCTTTCTGAATGCAGTGAAGCCACACAAACTTGTCTTCCAGAGGAAGTATCTTTTCAACACAGAAGCCCTGAGTTAAAGTCCACTTATAGCTTGTGCTAGTTGTTACCAATTCAGTATGTTGACTCAGTTGTTTAATACTGTACTAGTTTGTATTCTGGTTAGAGACCCTTAGAGTACACAGAGCCCCTGGACAGGTGCTAATCCACCCTACAGGCAAACAATAATTACCACTGCTACAGCCACAGACACACAGCATGCTTTCCTTTCCAAGACAGATTATGCAACTACAGGGAGTGAGGCCTTGTGGACATTGTCTAATGTCTTTATATAAGCAAAAATCATGTACCCTCTGTTAAGACAAGAACCCAAATCGATTTGAATATAACATGTTTGAAAGAGTTTACACATTTAAACATCTATATAAATATCTATATACCAGATTTAAAAAAAATAAAAAAATTTAAACAAATCGGATTTAAATTAAAAAAATCGATTTTTTTAAATTTTGTTTTACAAAAATAATGATTTTTCAATCCTGGTTTTAGGCCACTTTTAATAAGTTTTACACATCAAAACGGCGTAACCGATTGCATGATAAACATGGCGCGTGTGCGATTTGCGCATTAGTCACGCCTCGGTGCCATCAGAACCGCGAAGGCGATCTTTGTGTGTATCGCGCGTACAATTACGCATCGTAAAAAATTAAAAGTTAAAAAAAGAGTAAGTAAGCTCAAAAAAATTTTCAAACGAAAGAATTCTACAACAAAATAAAATATTCTCCCCAATTTTTATATTAAACGCAACATTTGTAACGTAATATTTCATATTTAATTTAATTAAATATTTGATGTTGCAAATATTTTTTTTTTATAAATTATTTGGTTGATATTAGATGTTATGCGCATGCGCAACTAGAAGGGGGCATCTCTTTGCATTTCATTGTTAATATAATAAAATTTTATTTAATTTAATTCATATTATCTGTCGTTTGGTGAACAAAGACTATTGTTTTTGTAATTAAAAAGTATACTGTTGATATTGCATGTCATGCGCATGTGCAACTTTAAAGGGACAACTCATTGCATGTCATTGTTAACATAACTAAATTGAAAAGAATGCATGGGTTAATTATTTGTCGTTTGGTGAACAAAGGTTATTGTTTTTGTAATACAAAAAATATACTATGTGCAGTTGTAGTATCACCGATTTGTCTGAATACACATTTCTTGATCGAATGACTGATAACACATTCACAGCTCACATCCAGCGGATACACAATCCTGTGCATTCAATGTGTATTCGATGGTTGTGCGCTCGTCACGACAGTTCGGGCAAATGCTACACAATTTCTTTTGTGCAACTGCCTCGGACCGAGGCCCTAGGTGCGCGAAAGAAAGCCACACGATGTAAATACTTACTAAATAGTGTTATTATTTAGGCTTGGACAAGGATTTCCTACAGCAATTTACCTTATTTCTGCATGCGCCTACATAGGGGTATATATACGAAGCGTTAATCGGAACAACAATAAGAGGAAAATTGTATAAAGCCTGTGCCGGATTAGCCATAGTACAGGTGGTGTACTCGTACTCAGCACTCACCCCCACAATAAAGATGTGTAACTAAATGTTTACAATGCAAATAAAGGTTATTACATATACCGCATGTTGTATTTTTGTGTAGTTATGTGAGGAGGTTTTTTAGTCCTAGTTTCCATTTAGGTGGGGGAATTATATCCGAAGTAAGTGTGTCTGTATACCTACATTACCATCTCCGGACAAAATAAATGTATGTTGTGATGTGATGCTAGGTTTACTGATTTTGTATAATAAAAAGTGTTCAGATCATCTAATACGAAATTAGCCTCATCGTTGGTATTTCTCCTATTTAATACATATGATGTGTCAACATGTACGTGACTGAATTATTTTAAATAAACAAGATGCAGAAAAATTATGTTGCATGACTGCAAGGTCAAAATAATAATGATCGTTAAGGGTTTTGTCCGTGAGGAGTTATGTCCGTAGTCCATTTGTAACAATATTTACAAAGACAATGGGTAAGACAACCACAACTATGAAGCCATGGACAGTTTACACAAATAACTGTACTGCTTCATTGTATAAATTGGTCAACAGAAGCAGTTCAAAGGAACAATTCTGACAATAGGTGTGACGCCTCACACAGCACAACTGCATTCTATCATCAACTTCAAACAAAGCCACGGATGTATGTTAGTAATAGCAATAGAAAGGAAACAAAGTAATAGTAAAGCCATACTTTTTTATTTTATGTTTTACGGGCCCGCCGACATGAATTTCCTGGACATAGAATAAAATTGAACAGGTGCCCTTTTTATTGCTGCCAATGCCTTCATTTATCAAATGCACGTATTAAACCAAAAATAAAATGTTTTTACTGTTGATGAAAGAAAACTCCCGGTGGCTATACGCTGCTGTACGGGGTTTGAACCGAACAGTTTTGATCATGTGGCCTACTAAACCCGCGCCGCTTACTTTTCTTGGAACCCGCAGGCTAACCCTATTACACTAAATACTGTCACCCCACCTGTAGTCTGATTCTAGGCTCAGAATAATTAGTGCCATAGTGGAAGGGTGGATGGTTTTCCACTAAAACTGCTGTCATGCTCCATGACCATGTGCAGTTAAAGTATTTTAATGAGGTTTTTCAAATCAGGAGCTGGCTATCTACATTTGTATCCACAGGAGGAAGCAGCAGAGAGCATGCCATATATTTTAGTTGTATTGGAAAGCCAAATGTGGTATCACTAATTTTAGTGTCATTGTGGGCAGCAGTTTAAATAAGGGCAAACTGAAGGCAGTAGTTATGGGAGGGCACCATGGGACTTCCCACAGTCCCTGCCTCCAGGCCCTCCACTAGGTCACCATCGGACTTCCCACAGCCCCTGCCTCCAGTCCCTCCACTAGGTTACCATGGGACTTCCCACAGCCCCTGCCTCCAGTAGTAAGGCACTGTTTGATCCACCTGCAAGGGATGCCTGGACATGGGGAAGCAGTCCCTCGACCTCATCATTTATTCATTGGAACTATGCCCTCTTTTAGAGACCACACACACGTTTTGCAGGAATAGATTTCCCTCGTACTGATTGTATAATTATAATGTCACATTATATAGGGAGTATACATTATTTAAACCCTTATATCATGTGATGCTATGATTTCCTGGTATTTTAATTTTATTCTGATTCCTGACACTGCTTTCTGGAAACATTTGCCCGTAAAACATTAAAAAAATAGTAATATTCCTTCCAACTATGTTCAACAGTTGTGGATGTCCATTGTAAATAAATTTATTATTTCAGATTTATATCAACAATGCATATGGCATTGACATGTCAACTTGCGAGTGTCCCGCTGCTCTACTGTATGGGTGCGTACATATCAGAGAAAGGGATTGGTCAGACTACATTAAGACAATTGAAATGGTAGGGCAAATAAAACAAAAAATCCAGAGTGATGGCGAATCCAGAAACTTTCTATATTTTATATTGGCTGCGGAAGCAATTTATTTTGATTCTAAGTAAAGCAACCACAATTACAATCATGATTGCACTGGCATCTTATTTAATAGTCACAAATTACAACACTTGTTTACATATACCGACATGTCAGTAAGACAGATGTAAAGTATGCCTGGATGAAACATCTGAAATCTCGAATTCCAAAGGACACACAGCCAGTTGCTGAACTGTATCCACACAGAAGACCGGAATACAGGTTATTATTGTTTTAATTTACAGAGAAAAGTTGCAAACTTTGTGGCAAATTAAGGATCTAAGGCACAACGCAATTGTCAAAGTTACTTTAAGAATTAATAAACATAATTTTATTTCCACCTCTAGGGCATTGTGTCGCCCGGTTGTGGAAGATGACAGACAATTTATGCACAAACAATTATCCAAGTTAGGAGGGTACACAAATATAAATAATTAATAATTTAGTATAATGTTCGTTTCACTGTGTTCGTGTTATGCATTTTATGTGCACTGCATGGATTGAAATAAGATTATGTCATATGGGAGTTCCATAGCCAAACTATTTTATAAATTTGAATGGATTTGTCATATTGATTGCTTCATTTTAAACGTTGAATTTGAGCATGGGTAGGGCAGGCCAGAAACCAGGGCATATCTTGGAAGCATGGAGATAGTTGGCTCCACTGATTTCAATCTTTCTAATGTATTCGTTTCTATTGTTTGGACCACACACATTTAGGCTCAACTTTCTTTGTTTCAATTGTAAAGTAAATATTAATGTTATTGGTATTTAATATAATAAAGTGGCACAGTACACAAGTATATACCTGATCTTCATAACAATTCCATAATATCACATTATTGAAATCAATTACTATTATGTTGAACCCATACAAGCATTCGAAGTAAATCGACAGAGCAACAAAAGATAATGCTGTTTTAACAGTGCTACAAATACATTGTGTAATATTAATAAATAAATTTCTTTCAACCAGTCAATATTTTTGTTCCATTTACCGAAATGTTATTGTATGTCCCCAATTATGGAAACATTATTAATATCAGGAAGGCCTTCCTAGTCATGAGGGATACGCAGTCCCCGATATTGTTTGCCTGAACTTTTGACAATGTCAAACATAACGTGCCACTTCCAGGGTTTAACCTGGAAATCTAGCATGTAAAGCAGGCCTCTATCATATAAATTAAGCACAACAAAATGAACATGTTATTGAATATGAAATTACTCTAAACTATGTTAATAAAAATGTCCAAAATTAAAACACATGCACGCACGCACGCACGCACGCACGCACGCACGCACGCACGCACAAACACACACACACACACACACACACACACACACACACACACACACACACACACACACACACACACACACACACACACACACACACACACACACACACACACACACACACACACACACACACACACACATTCTCGTGCAACTGCGTCAGTTCATTTGAAACCCGAGCTGCAGAGGAAAAGATCCCGGGCAAGCGCCGCGAGATAATTAGATTAGCAACGTGACATAACGGTCTAGCACATTCGACACGTGCCCAGACAGAGCTGCGTGCTGTAACGGCCGCTCCAGTGAGATAACGAACGGCGTCGTCGGCACTGGAGGGCCTTTATAGGCCACCTACCAGCGTACTGCGCCATTACTGCTCTGATTCGATATAGACAATTCTTCTCTATAAACGACACTCTCTATAAGCTCCATGGCAGCACAGCGATTCCTCGACAGCAGTTTCCTTCGACGATGAACTTGTCGCTTCTACAAACCGAAGTAGGGAGAGGGACTTATATTAAAAAAAAACCACAGACCATTGTGAATTGCGCGACGCAAGATAAATACATCGTGTATGCATCGTGCCAGCATTGTCTTTAAGGTGTTCAAGTAAACGGCAATGGTCACTTTTGTTCCCTCCATCAGTGGCAGCGTGCCCCCGTGCACAGGTTCGCCCTGCGCATCATACTGTCCGATTGGGATGGCTCAGAGGTGTGGGCTCTATTGTTCGATACGTTATTGACAAAAGTACCGGCGTTCATCTCCAACATCCACACCGGTCTAACGTCTGACGCAGGCCGTTATGATGCGTTGATCACGCTCTGTAGGCCACACGTCATGGTCACCATTAAGACACGCACACACAACGAGGCTACGAGCTCCAACATTGAAAAGGTGCAGCAATGGCTAGATAGCAACAGCGATGATACAATATTCACACCAGCAGCACTCAGTTGCTCTCCTGTCTCATCCGTTATCATATCGGACCACGCTATACAGAACGCTAGCGCCGTTATATTATTAACAGGCAGCAGCAGCAGCCGCCGCAGCAGCAGCGACAATATGGAAGCAACGGTGAGCGGCATATATATATATATATATATATATATATATATATATATATATATATATATATATATATATATATATATATATAATTAAAAGTCGTACAAAGGCTATGATAAACCACTTGTGGTGGTACTCAAACACGTGTCTGTTCTGCTTTGGTTTAGATATCGACTGGTCTGGGACAGATCGGAGAGGCACACGATTAGGAGCAAAGAACGACAGCGGCGGCGGTCGTTACCAACAAGACGAGGAGGTCACTACGTGCTGACCAGCGGCTACGCCCGAACAAACTACGACACAGGTTGAAGGTTATACGTCGCCGTCACCGCCGACACTTCCGTGACATAGATACCACGAATTCGAATCCACCACCGCCGTCGGTTCGCCATGACGTAGATACCCAGATGTCGTCTCATATGATCACGCACACACACACACACACACACACACACACACACACACACACACACACACACACACACACACACACACACACACACACACACACACACACACACACACACACACACACACACACACACACACACACACACACACACACACACACACACACACACACACACACACACACACACACACACACACACACACACACCACACACAGATGCACAAACATACACACATATATATATATATATATATATATATATATATATATATATATATATACATATATAGTATTAGAAGAAAACTTTATTAGTATATAGAACCTTTAGAACATAAACTCTATAAGTATCATATAGAACATATGACCTTTTATTATGACATATATAACTAGTGTATTGTGTTGTTGTTATTACATGAAATAGCTTGTATCTATTTCTTCTTGTGGTCACATTGAATAAACAGACAATTTGTGTGTTAGTATGAAATATATAGTCTCCTCTGCTTATGAAAGAACGATTTATATAATATTATATTTCATCATCGTCATGTCATCACATGACTTCTGGTGAGGTGTAAAACCAGAAAGTCAACTCCACCCTACCAGTCCCTGGCGCAACGTTTAACGCTCGCAAGCTAGAGGCCACTGTCGAGGTATAAAAACCCACAAACCTCTGGCGTGGTGTGAAAACCCGTAAGTCAACTACACCTGACAAGCCTCTGGCGCAGCGGTAAATGCTCGCAAGCTAAATGTCACTGTACCTCTCATATGTAATCATGGTATATAAATCGATCCTTTCATAACAGTGCAAAAGTACTTATGTAGTACACAAAACAACATATGTATGTATATTTAATAAAAGTTACAAAAGGAATGGCACGTGTTGCCATTGTAGTACTCCTAGAGACCCCTGTGACACCCCTGTATAGACACAGCCGAGAGAACCCATAGTACTTGAAATAGTGGTGCCTGTAGCAGATACAAAGAAAGTCTTGCACCTGTAGCAAACAAATATTCGAAAACATTGGCGCCCCTAGTGGATAGGAGGAATGCGTAAACATTACCGTCTGAACGAACATGTTTGATGACCATGTCTCATCCTTCTTCACCACCACCACTACCACAGTCACCACAACCACCACCACAACTCCACATATACGTAAGCGCGCACTGAACGATATATAAGTGTACTGAGGGCTCGTGGTGTTTCAGTTGTAGGTGTTGCTACCATCACGAAAATACATCTATGCCGGCATATTTTGCGTATTGGACACGTATGCAGAGCTACGACGTCACGTAGAAAGTCACGGGACATCATCTCTTGATCAGCATACGTCCTCGTCGGTGCCACCAGTGGTGCCATCTAGCGATCATGCAAAAAGATAGCGAAATACGTGTGCGAGAGATGTGGTGTATCCTTTGGGAGGTGGGACATTCTACAGCGTCACGTAGGGCTGTATGTAGTAGTAGTAGTAGTAGTAATAGTAGTAGTAGTAGTAGTAGTAGTAGTAGTAGTAGTATTATTATTATTATTATTATTATTATTATTATTAGTAGTAGTAGTAGTAGTATTGGTCGTCAAGAAAGCACCACCTACGCGTGCAAGAAATGTGGGCTGAATTTCTACAAACGTCATAACCTGACCAGATGCGGATGATCCACGTGTACCGATGTCGTCGAACCACCATTGCAGAAGAGATCGAAATGGGAAGACACCACGCCCCATCTGCTTGTTGCCGAAGAAGATCCCATCGAACCACCCGCTTGACTTCCCATCTCCAACACTCTGTCGCGGAACTGCTAGACGTCGTTCGAGAGCACTGGCTAACCATCAGAACAAGCATATCGAGAGGTTCCCTCCAGGGCAGGTACGATTACAGATTAACTACGCTAGATATGATTGCTCTAGAGGCTCCATTGAAGATCATGTTCCAGGAACAGACCACTCTTTCAAGATCAATCTCAGTTACGGGTTCGTTCTGAGGAACAAGGACATGGGCCGATACAAGTACTATCATTCCTCTTGCAATTGCTGCAGACGATACCTGGACGAACCCATTCTCATCACCCACAGCGAGGAATTTGATGCATTTCTCGAACGCATCCGAGAACCCGACGCCTTGCAGTGGGCCATCAATCGAAGACTGGACTCGGCGTGGATGTGTGAAGTCGTGACGAATGTCACCTTCTTCTTCAATCGCATCCTCGATCATCCTAAAGGATGAGAAGCGTGACCCTTCCAGTCTTTGCCAAGAAGAATAAAACCGTCATCAGTCTGGAAAAGGAACCCAACCATTCCAATGGGCACAATGATAACCTGTATCTCCTCCGGTGTGTGGACCTACATCGAAGATGCGATCAATATCGGTTGGAACCGACGGCGAAGATGCTGTACGAGGCATACGACCAAGATGATGTAGCCATGGAAGACTTTGCAGAGGTCATGCTAGATGACCTCTACCTTGTAGAGTTCACGTTTGAGGCGAATGTGTGCATATACCAACTCGTCGAGTCGGATGAAGAGGATGGAAAAACGACTGCTGAACTCGTCCGTCGATCGTTGTGTCACTACCCCAAGACATTTTATGTCAACATTCACAAGAAATACTTTTATCGATGTCGAAAGTGTGGTGACACGTTATGGAAAGATGCGTAGCTGCTTCACAGACACGAGCGCACGGGTGAGGTGGGGGTACCCGCGTCTATCCGGGTGGCGTGTACCACCCGACCCCTGTTCGAACGTTTGAATGATGAGAACATTCGAGTATCCGAATCGTTGCTCTACTAACCATATCGCGCCACCTTTGACTTAGAGTGCTGGTTTGACACTGCACAGCTTCCTTCGGATAGTGAAAAAATCCACCGGGTAGCGAGTCACGTCCTGTTGTGCGTCAGCGTGGCATCGAACGTACCCGGACACGATCAAGTGAAATGTCTCGTCACGTACGGAGACACCAACAAGTTGGTGGCCGACATGGAGCGACGCTGCGTACAAAGAAATCAAAGACTATTAACGAGGACGCATTGTAACAACTGGCAGAAGCACAGACGGACTGGGAAGAACGGGAGCATGCTACTCGATCACCCGAGGATGATGACGCTGCACGATCACCCAAGTATGATGATGACGACAACGACAAGGAGTCTCGACCACAGACCAATCCGTACAAAAAGCTGATGGAACAATTATACGGACGGTTGCATCAATCAAAGACAGAGGAACAAGAAGAAGATAAAGAAGACAAAGATGGTATCAGGTCCTTTTTCGTCATGAAACGCAACAACACGTTCATGTGTCTGTCAACGGATCAGCTGACATGAACAATTACATTGCCCCGGTGATCAGCTACGATAAGTGTCGGAAAGCGTCCGGATGCGAGTATAGGAAAGGTCATTTCCTGTACGAGTACATGGACTGCTTAAAGGGGCTCGACAACACCTTTCTTCCCCCGAAAGAGGCCTTCAGCCGACTGAATAACGAAGATATTTCTGACGAAGATTGCGCCAGTTGCCAAGAGGCGTGGCGCGAGAACGGCATGACGACTTTGCGAGACTTTCTCGTCTGGAACAACAATCGGGGTGTGGTTCCTTTTCTGCTGGCCATTCACAGAGAGTTTGCGTTCTATGAGCATATACATGTTTTAAACAAGGCATCAGCGCATCCGGTCTGACCTTGCTCTACCTGTTCACTGACCTACCGGAGAACGCCTTCATCAGCTCGTGAAAGATCACGTGATTGGCGGACCGTCATTAGTTTTTCACCGCTACCACGAGAAAGTGATAACTACAGAGGAATCACGTTGTTGTCAGTACCTAGGAAGATTCCAAACAGAATAATCCAAGAGAGAATGAAAGGCAAAGTGGACCAAACTTTGCGTGAACAGCAAGCAGGTTTCAGGCAGGACAGATCGTGTACTGACCATATTGCAACACAGCGAATCGTAGTGGAACAATCCATCGAATGGAACTTACCCCTATACACCAACTTTGTTGATTACGAGAAAGCCTTTCACAGTGTGGACACGGAGACGCTCTGGTAAGTGCTAAGACACTATGGGGTGCCAAAGAAACTAGTCAACATTATGAAAAACTCCTATGAGGGAATATCATGCAGTCATTCATAAAGGTCAACTTACAAAGAACTTGCAGGTTAGGACGGGGGTGAGACAGGGATGCTTACTGTCACAATTCCTCTTCATTCTAGTCATAGACTGGGTCATGAAAACAGCAACCAAGGAGAAACGAAATGGAATCCAGTGGACGATACTGACCCAACTTGATGACCTGGACTTTGCGGAAGACCTTGCACTCCTGCCTCACAGCCATAGGCAGATGCAGGACAAAACAACAGAACTGGCATTGATTTCAGCGCGGGTTGGGTTGAAAATCAACAAAAGGAAAACAAAGATCCTGAGAACAAATGCTACTCGCGAAACGCCAATCATGCTTGAGGGAGAGACACTGGAAAAGGTTAAAGATTTCAGATATCTAGGCAGCACAGTGGATACGCATGGACGGACAGAAGCTGACGTAAAGAAAAGGACCAGCAAAGCAAGGGTAGCTTTCCCCCTGTTGAGAAATGTGTGGAAGTCAAAGGTAATTGGAGAAACCACAAAAATACGCTTGATTAACACAAATGTAAAGTCCGTGTTGCTGTACGGAGCGGAAACGTGGCGAATAAAGAAGACCACGCTGATAAGGATCCAGACATTTGTCAACCATTGCCTTCGAAGAATTCGGCGAATACACTGGATGGACAGGGTGAGCAACAAAGACCTTTGGGATAGAACACACCAAGCCCAAATAGAGATAGAGATCCTTAAGAGGAGATGGGGATGGATTAGCCACACCTTGAGAAAGCCAAGCACAAACATAATCAGACAGGTCCTGACGTGGAACCCCCAAGGCAAGAGAAAGAGGGGGATACCAAAAAACACCTGGCGACGTGACTTTGAGGCAGACATCAAGCAAACAGGGAATGGCTGGCAACAACTGGAGAGTTAAGGTCCTATGTAAGTACGTATCACGAAAAAGGGTTTACCAAGTAACGCCAGAACAAGTATGGGGAGTCCGCTCCACCATGTCTGTCGATTATCGGGTACGCTCTGTGCTTGTGGTCTCTGATGCAAGACATGCCGGTGGGATGGTACACGCGACGACGGGAAGAGAACGAGTTCCGGCCCGAATCGGCGCAGCTGCACGGCGCACATCAAAGCCCTCGAGAAGAGCACGGTCAAGTATCCGATGCGGCCTGTCTACTGCAAGGTGTACTCCATTCATGCGGGCGCCCGGTCGCACACGCACGAAAACCTGTTCCTCGGCACACTGCCGAAACTTCTAGTGATGTCCTGCATCAATAACTAAGCACACGATGGTTCGTACGACAAGAATCTGTTTCACGCCAAGAACAACTATATCAACTTCCTCGCCGTGGACGAGCGACACACCACCTTGTCCGGTTAGGTGTAGCAGGACGAGTTTCGCAGCGAATTCCGGTGCGACTACACCTTATTCGGTTTTGATCTGACCCCCGACGATTGCGATGGTGCCTGCTTCAATCTCGTAATAAAGGGCAACCTGCGCATCGAAATGTATTTCCGTGATGCGCTGCAGACCACTGTGAACGTGATCGCCTACGCCGAGTTCGAGTCCGTGTTGGAAATAGACAAGAGCCGCAACAACATCTACGACTTCTACATGGACACTCTGCAGATCGCCAGACTACGCGCGAACCAATTCGATCTTTCGCGGCGTCGTACCCAAGAACGGACTGCCTACGACGATAGACGCTTTGCCGGTCGCCTTGGAGTAGAACACTGACGACGCCGATGAACCGAGTGAACATTGGATAGCGCTTGTACTTGGATGCGTGGCGATTACTTCTGCTCGTAAGACCTGCCGCCACGACGCGCGGCGTTCCGCACCTTCATCATACTCATCATAATGTTGTAGTCGTAGTAGTATTACACGCTACCCTCTTGTATCATGCTTGTGTTGCTCAATAAAATACGACTGCACTTGTTCAATACCTTGTTTTGTTCATTTCTCGTTTACTCGTCAGGCTCCCACCACCCGCACATCCCTCTTAATAACTGATGTCCACCCTATTACACGGTTGACCTTTGACTTCCATCATCCTTGGCCACTCGTTTGAGCAGTCCTTAAGTAGCTAGGGATCGCTGATGACGCCCATGTAGTCCTACAGCCATCGGGGAGCTGATGTCCAGTGAGCGATAATACATCTCTTTCCCTATACTCTCGCAGGCCATATCGCCCGGGTTTTCTCCAATGTCTATTTTTAGTTACCTCTTTACATGGGCTCCTATCTTGCTCCTTCAGAGTGACCTGAAGGAGAATTTAGTTTTACATGAAGGCTGAGAATTCACGAAGGCGAGTGAGAGTCGCATAAGCCAGACTATCTATGGCGCGTTTACGGAACTAATAATTTTTCAGTACCATCAGAACCACGAAGGCGATTAAACAAACGAATGGGTAGTATCAAGATATTTATTAAAACACAACACACACACACATCTCACGTAAAACACATTATGACTACGACCCTTTGGTGTCAAATCGCACCGTTTCATGTCAAATCAAACCATTAGTCATAGTTGACTATGTTATGTCTGAGCCTGCAGCGAACCTCCTATATCAGCGTGGTCAAACAAAGAATATGGTCATCAGTCGTCACGCCTATAACCACTTAACAACCTTGTGCAAGACTATCTTGCTAAAGATATGATGGCGAATGTAGAGCCAGTCTGATATAAACACATTTGTACGGCATCTCCCCACACCTGATCTCGCTATATGTATAAACTGTGTCACACAGGGTTTGTACCATTGTGCACATGTTCGTAAGCGAGTGTATATAACCACTCTACGAAAATTGGCATCTCAGACAATATATTTTAGGGGACTTTCCCAAGTTTCTTCACCGTACTACTTACTGTATGTGCTACAAAGTTTCTTCACCGTACTACTTACTGTATGTGCTACACAAGTTTCTTCACCGTACTACTTACTGTATGTGCTACAAAGTTTCTTCACCGTAGTACAAGTGCGCACATTCACATCTAAGGTACTGCAGTTTCTAAGCTCTTTTTCACAGGTGTCACATCTGAACGTTTCTCCACAGAGTAAATGCGCATGTGCATCTTTAGTGAACTATGCCCGGTAAACAACTCCCACAGGTGACACACTTGAAGGGTTTCTCACCTATGTATATGTGACGGTTAACGAACAATGACTGATAATAATTATTGCAAATCACATGTATCGCATTTCAAAGGTTTCTGCGAGACATTTAGTGGCCTTTTAGCGTCATGGGTATTCCACAGGTATCAAATTTGTTGGGTTTCTCACTAGTGTGCATGTGAACATTTTCTCAGCTTACCATTTTCTGCGAATTGTTCACCACAGGTATCACATTTATAATGTTTCTCCCCAGTGTGGATACAAACATGTTTTTTGGATACAAACATGTTTTCTGGTTGAGAAATGTGCACCACAGGTGTCACATTTTAAAGGTTTCTACCCAGTATAGATATGGCAATGTATCTTTAATGCACCACTTGCTGAGAAGCGTCCACCACATCACCACATATATCACATTTATAGGGTTTTTCACAAGTATGGATACGGACATGTTTCTTCAAATGACCACTTGTTGCGAATTGGGCACCACAGTTGAAAGGATTCTCCCCCGTATGGACACGGAAATGTCTCTTCAAATGACCATTTGTTGAGAATTGTACACCACAGGTGGCACATTTGAAAGGTTTCTAACCAGTATGGATACGGACATGTGTCTTCAATTGACCACTTGTTGAGAATTGGGCACCACAGGTGTCACATTTGAAAGGTTTCTCCCCAGTATGGCTGCGGACATGTCTCTTCAAATTACCACTTTCTGAGAATTGTGCACCGCAGGTATCACATTTGAAAGGTTTCTCACCAGTATGGATACGGATATGTCTCTTCAAATTAAAACTTTCTGAGAAATGTGCACCACAGGTGTCACAATTGAAAAGTTTTTGTTCAGTATGGATACGGACATGCATTTTCAAATGACCACTTCTTGAGAATTGTTCACCACAGATGTCACATTTTAAAGGTTTCTACCCAGTATAGATATGGCAATGTATCTTTAATGCACCACTTGCATCCACCACATCACCACATATATCACATTTATAGGGTTTCTCACCAGTATGGATACGGATGTTTCTTCAAATCACCATTTGATGAGAAGTATGCACCACATGTACCACATTCGAATGGTTTCTCATCAGTATGGATACGGCCATTTTCTTCAAATCTCCAGTTGTTGAGAACCATGCACCAGAGATATCTTATTTTAAATGTTTCTCCCCAAGAATTGATATGTGTGTTCAAATGACCACTTCGACATTTGCAACACAGGTGACAAATTTGAAAGGTTTCTCTCCAGTATGGATTTTAACATGTTTCTTCTAACTACTACTTTGTGAGAATTGTGCATCACAGGTATCACATTTGAAAGGTTTCTCCCCAGTATGGCTGCGGACATGTGTTTTCAAACTACCACTTTCTGAGAATCGTGCACCATAGGTATCACATTTGAAATTTTCTCACCAGTATGGATACGGATATGTCTCTTCAAATGACCACTTTCTGAGAATTGTGCACCGCAGGTATCACATTTGAAAGGTTTCTCACCAGTATGGAAACGGATATGTGCCTTTAAATTACCACTTGCTGAGAATTGGGCACCACAAGTATCACAGTTGAAAGGTTTCTTACCAATATGGATATGGATATGTCTCTTCAAATGACCACTTTCTGAGAATTGTGCACCACAAGTATCACATTTGAAAGGTTTCTCACCAGTATGGATACGGATATGTCTCTTCAAATAACCACTTGTTGAGAATTGTGCACCACATGTGTCACATTTGAAAGGTTTCTCCCCAGTATGGCTGCGGACATGTGTTTTGAAACTACCACTTTCTGAGAATTGTGCACAACAGGTGTCACAATTGAAGTTTTTCCCCAGTATGGATACGGACATGCATTTTCAAATGACCACTTCTTGAGAATTGTTCACCACAGGTGTCACATTTGAAAGGTTTCTCCCAGTATGGATAAGGACATGTGTCTTCAATTGACCACTTGTTGAGAATTGGGCACCACAGTTGAAAGGTTTCTCCCCAGTATGGCTGCGGACATGTGTTTTCAAACTACCACTTTCTGCGAATTGTGCACCACAGGTATTACATTTGAAAGGTTTCTCACCAGTATGGATACGGACATGTCTCTTCAAATGACTACTTGTTGAGAATTGTGCACCACAAGTGGCACATTTGAAATGTTTTTCACAAGTATGGGTACGGACATGTGTCTTCAAATGACCACTTTGTGAGAAATGTGCACCACAGGTGTCACAACTGAAAGGTTTGTCCCCAGTATGGATACGGAGATGTATTTTCAAATGACCACTTGTTGCGAATTGTGCACAACAGGTGTCACATTTGAAAGGTTTCTCACCAGTATGGGTACGGACATGTTTCTTCAAATGACCACTTTGTGAGAAATGTGCACCACACGTATCACATTTGAAAGGTCTCTCCCCAGTATGGATGCGGACATGTGTCTTCAAACTACCATTTTGTGAGAATTGTGCACAACAGGTGTCACATTTGAAAGGTTTCTCACCAGTATGGATACGGATATGTGCCTTTAAATTACCACTTGTTGAGAATTGTGCACCACAGGTGTCACATTTGAAAGGTTTCTCACCAGTATGGATACGGATATGTCTCTTCAAATGACCACTTACTGAGAATTGTGCACCGCAGCTATCACATTTGAAAGGTTTCTCACCAATATGGATATGTGCCTTTAAATTACCACTTGCTGGGAATTGGGCACCACAGGTATCACAGTTGAAAGGTTTCTCACCAATATGGATACGGATATGTTTCTTCAAATGACCTCTTCTTGAGAATTGTTCACCACAGGTGTCACATTTGAAAGGTTTCTCCCCAGTATGGATAAGGACATGTGTCTTCAATTGACCACTTGTTGAGAATTGGGCACCACAGGTGGCACATTTGAAAGGTTTTTCACAAGTATGGGTACGGAGATGTGTCTTCAAATTACCACTTTGTGAGAAATGTGCACCACAGGTGTCACAACTGAAAGGTTTGTCCCCAGTATGGATACGGAGATGTATTTTCAAATGACTACTTGTTGCGAATTGTGCACAACAGGTGTCACATTTGAAAGGTTTCTCACCAGTATGGATACGGACATGTGTCTTCAAATGACTACTTGTTGAGAATTGTGCACAACAGGTGGCACATTTGAAAGGTTTTTCACCAGTATGGGTACGGACATGTGTCTTCAACTGACCACTTTGTGAGAAATGTGCACCACAGGTGTCACAATTGAAAGGTTTCTCCCCAGTATGGATGCGGACATGTGTCTTCAAACTACCATTTTCTGAGAATTGTGCACAACAGGTGTCACATTTGAAAGGTTTCTCACCAGTATGGATACGGATATGTGCCTTTAAATTACCACTTGCTGAGAATTGTGCACCACAGGTGTCACATTTGAAAGGTTTCTCCCCAGTATGGTTGCGGACATGTGTTTTCAAACTACCACTTGCTGAGAATTGTGCACCACAGTTGTCACATTTGAAAGGTTTCTCCCCAGTATGGCTGCGGACATGTGTTTTCAAATGACCACTTTGTGAGAAATGTGCACCACACATGTCACATTTGAAGGGTTTTTCGACAATGTGAGTGCAAATCTGGAACTTTAAAGCACTACTCTGAATAGAAGGTTTTTTCACTTGTATCATTTTGAAACGGTTTTGCACCAGTCTCGGAATGCAAATGAGTTTTTATGTCACAACCGTGCGAACACTGTATCACATTTGAATGATTTCTCCACCACAAAGGATGATGTCACAGGTTTCTCTTGCACTTCAGGGCAAAGATGTGGATATTCAGTGAACTGGATCGATGTACTACATTGTGTTGGTACACTGTCCCTTTCTGTTGCAAACTTGTCACTGTCCCCAGAGTGGTGAAACCAGCAGAACTGGACACTTGTTGTTGTCAACGTGAGTCTGCATGTTCATCAGTGGATTGTAGACACTTCTGACACAAACAGTTGTCCACACGCATCATAGTCACCTAAAACAATTTCAAAGTCATTATAAGTGGAGGCATAGGTAATCAAAGTATCAGGATTTTTTTTATTGCATATTTATTAAAAATATATTGAATACATGTTTGCCTGACCCCCATTTCCATGAAAATAAAAACATTGGCTGATTTATAAAGGGTAGTCCTAAACTGCACCCCTTAATATATAATGGATTTTTTCTGTCACTATTATGATTGGTTTATTTAAACAAAAATGGTTTTGGGCCTATGCACCTGTAAAAATTACTAAAACATAACCATTGCGACTACAACTCAGAATTTCACGCCAGTGGTTTTCCAGGAAAATATTTTTGAACACACAGCATTTTAATTTCTATGGCTGTGACATACTGTTAATTAATCGAATGTCACGAGCGCGGTTAGTCTACAAAAATTTGCTCACCAAATTAAAATATATCTGTATACACCTATTCCTATACGTGTCAATAAGATATGGCTGTGCTATTGTTTGCACTTGTTAACATGTCAGCCCTCTGTGAACCGGAGAATTGACCGGAATCTCCCAATTTTAGAACACTTCCTGAGTAATATCTGGAATAATATTCTTGATTATAGTTATACTTCATTAGTTTTTATTACCTCTGTTAGGTGCATAACCCCCAAAACCATGACTTTTGTTTCACTGTAATTGTATAACTTTAACAAAGGATTTTTTATATTATGACTATTTATATATTTTAACCAATTTTCACACTGATATTATTTTAAATGCACCAATTGTCAACACATTTTTATACATTAATTACTCCCACGATATTGCACATAGCAAAGACAATAATTGGTGAGTTTTGGATGAAAATAAAAAATATGTGAATACAACAATCCAAAATAGATGTGAATATCAATTTGACTTAACTGGAGTTGCAAGTTCATTTTTTTTGCAAAATGCTATGTCTTGTAATGTGAATAAAAAATTTAAAAATGGCATTGATTACTTGACAGAGGCAAGCTTTATTCATGTATAAAACTAACATAGAGGTAAAAGATGTCATCAGAGTTAACTTTATTTAATATTCAACAAAATAGCCATTGGAATATGGCGGAAACATATTTTGTGAATTTTCTTCTAAACAAACGCACTATTTCAGCCATTGCCATCTCCCATTAAATCCAGGTCCAGCAGTGATATATAAAGTGGTTGTCCAATGCCCATTGAAAGTTCCAAACCCAAAAGTCCTTTCCCCATGTCTGGACGAATGCATCACATGGACACTTTCAAAACTCACACGTAGTGGCACTGTCATGTGAAACAACATATCAGTAGAGACAAGTTGAGTGCCACTGTCACAAGTCATTTTTGTCATTTAGTTACAAGTTTATTGCAATAGCAATGTTCAATCTATGAAATACCAAAATCAACAGCCTTCCTGTGTGTTGCCATGCCCACCATCAGGGGAATGCAGCCCTTCTACTGTGTGTCCAAATCAAATCGTTAAATTTATAAGGCTGCATTCCAACCACACCTGGAGTCAATTAGATTACAAAGTAATCTATTAGGCCAGACATTTTTTATGTTATGTTTTACAGGCAAATGTTTCCAGAAAGCAGTGTCAGGAATCAGAATAAAATTAAAATACCAGGAAATTATAGCATCACATGATATAAGGGTTTAAATAATGTATACTCCCTATATAATGTGACATTATAATTATACAATCAGTACGAGGGAAATCTATTCCTGCAAAACGTGTGTGTGGTCTCTAAAAGAGGGCATAGTTCCAATGAATAAATGGTTAGGTCGAGGGGCTGCTTCCCCAAGTCCAGGCATCCCTTGCAGGTGGATCAAACAGTGCCTTACTACTGGAGGCAGGGGCTGTGGGAAGTCCCATGGTGACCTAGTGGAGGGACTGGAGGCAGGGGCTGTGGGAAGTCCCATGGTGACCTAGTGGAGGGCCTGGAGGCAGGGGCTGTGGGAAGTCCCATGGTGACCTAGTGGAGGGCCTGGAGGCAGGGGCTGTGGGAAGTCCCATGGTGCCCTCCCATGACTACTGCCTTCAGTTTGCCCTTATTTAAACTGCTGCCCACAATGACACTAAAATTAATGATACCACATTTGGCTTTCCAGTGCAACTAAGATATATGTCATGCTCTCTGCTGCTTCCTCCTGGGGATACAAATGTAGATAGCCAGCTCCTGATTTGAAAAACCTCATTAAAAATAATTTAACTGCACATGGTCATGGAGCATGACAGCAGTTTTGGTGGAAAACCATCCACCCTTCCACTATGGCACTAATTATTCTGAGCCTAGAATCAGACTACAGGTGGGGTGACAGTATTTAGTGTAATAGGGCTAGCCTGCGTGTTCCAAGAAAAGTAAGCGGCGCGGGTTTAGTAGGCCACATGGTCAAAACTGTTTGGTTCAAACCCCGTACAGCAGCGTATAGCCACTGGGAGTTTTCTTTCATCAACAGTAAAAACATTTCATTTTTAGTGTAATATGTGCATTTGATAAATGAAGGCATCGGCAGCAATAAAAAGGGCACCTGTTCAATTTTCTTCTATGTCCAGGAAATTCATGTCGGCGGGCCCGTAAAACATAAAATAAAAAAGGCTGGCCTTTCTATTACTTTGTTTCCTTTCTATTGCTATTACTAACATACATCCGTGGCTTGTTTGAAGTTGATGATAGAATGCAGTTGTGCCGTTTGAGGCGTCACACCTATTGTCAGAATTGTTCCTTTGAACTGCTAGTGTTGACCAATTTATACAATGAACCAATACAGTTATTTGTGTAAACTGTCCATGGTTTCATAGTCTTGGTTGTCTTACCCATTGTCTTTGTTGATTATTGGAGTCAATACAAAATTAGGCAGCATTAATTCAAACTGTAACAGAAATGTAACAGCTCAATTACTATTACACTGCCTTATACCAGACCTGAGGCCGAAGTACTCGGTACTCGAGTACATTTTGGAAATACTCATACTCGTTATGGTCATGTACTCGTACTTGTGTTCAATGTGCTCACATTTTACGAGTACATTACGAGTACATTTAAGTACTATCTCAATATGGTATTGTGAACATTATTTAATTTCTTATTTTATCAAATGATTAACAACTACAACAATAATTTGAAAAAGTATGGTAGCAAATTGTATTACCTGCATATGAATAAAATAAAAACAGTCGTGTTCTTGCATGCATCTCAGCTAAGTTATGGATCTTTTCTAACACAGGATCATTAAAAACACTTTTATTATGTCAATTATATTGTAATAACCATGATATTAATTGCAATAGCCCCTCATTTGTAATAATTATTATTGTTACATTTAGTAGATGTGGTTTCGTTTTTACTTGGTATTGATGAGTTTTCACAAATTCACACCGTAGATCACTTTTTTGCACATTAAATGCACTGAAGCCACAAAGGCTTCACTTCAAGAGGCAGCATCTTTTGATACTTTTCCCAGTCAGAAACTCCTATTTCATATCCATAGTTGTACTAGTTACCAGTTCAGGCCATAATCCTTGTGTTTGTTTAATTAAACCAACAAGTCCAGTAAGCCCATAATGAAAGGGCCATTCATCAGTTAGCCATAAAATGCCTTTGTTGCTATCACAAGTGACAGTGCTAAATACAGCTAGCTTTTTTACAGTTTTCCTGCCGTTGCACAGTCAAATCTTCCTGAATTATATAAATTAATTCACAATGTTTATTTTTAAAATATGTTACTATTACTATATATATATAGTTACTATAACATCATACAAGGTGTACTCGTACTTAGCTTTGAGCAATGTACTCGTACTCATTCTCAGTCATCACCAATGTACTCGTACTTTACTTATGAAAATGTACTCGACCCTAGGTGTGCCTTATACTACTATTACATTGTGTTATGTTCCATATATTGCTATTACTTGAAAAATGTAATCATGACTATTAGTTATATTGTAATTTGCATGCACATTTCAAAAACAGGTGAATGTGAAATTTTTTTTATTTAAACAATTTATGGCATCATACAAAATGCTCCAGAAAATGGGTGATCTTAAGATATGTTTTAAAAACAACATATGTTGGTAGTGTCGACTGTTGTAGAAGTGAGTTCCAGTGTCGGGGCTGCCATATCGTCCGCCCAGTTCTGCATTCTCTGCAGCTATTGTATTTGTCACTGAGATAGTCGGTTGAGAAACGCATTTCCAGTGGACAATTTGTTCCGTTGCAAACTTGCACACCGCTGTCACCTGCGACTCCTAGCATCCATATTCTCTAGAGTTGACAAGTTTCTAAATAACGATAATTTTTGCGCCCTTTGTTTTTATTCACTTTCATTTACTGTCCTCGCTTTGGATCACCTTTCATCACTTGACATCAATGAATAGCGCTGCTGCAGAATAAAATAATATGAATATTTCCATGATCTATTTCGTGCTATACAGTGCAAATTAAATATTACATCGTTCTTTGAATAAAATTAATTTTTTTCCCCTTTGTGCGTTGAAACGTCTTCGTGATTCTGATGCAACTGTGTCTGTAGTATTATTAGTGCTCATTTGGTAAACGCGCTATATTGAAAACTAATGGTAAATAGCCAGTGCGAAAAATTAACGCACTGGCTATTTACCGAGCAGCTCTGGAAATAACAGCCCATAATTTGTTATTTCCCGAGCAAACCGGAAGCTGATTTAACCAATCAAAACGCAGGATGAAATATTTCATATTCCCCCCTCGCGGGTGCATTCTTTAGCTCAGCCAATTTTGTCCACGATGGAGGTGGGCAGGAAATTTGCGTGTGGACTGATTTTTTTATTGATTAATGAATTGAAAATGCCATTTTTGGGCCTATTTTAATCTACATTGGACTTGCATTGTCATTTTCAGAGCATGCTCTGAAAATAAGGCTGTGCAGCTATGAGTTTATCTAGTTATTTCTCCACGTTATTTCACCTACAATGCAAATATTTCCTTAAAAATCCAAATATAAATGTAGCAGATATAACAGAGCTGCTCTTAAAATAAGCCTCTGATCAGCCCTTATTTTCAGAGCATGCTCTGAAAATAGCCTAAGCCATATTATTATAAAGCGAGGTAACAGTGAAACACAAAGCCTTAATAATAAGGGCCCGGAATATGCAAGATTACCTTATAACACAATTTACATCAATGTAAAGAGGGAGTATATTAATTCTTGCCCGCCCTGTCCGACCTTTACTTAATGCTTGTGAATGTAGTTCCTATATTATCGCTCACATCCCGATGTTTGGTAGAAATACGAACCGTGAAAACTGTCACCTCTAACCTACACGTCGTATGATCAAAAATGACACTCACTTCCACAGAACTGATAAAGCAATACTATGGTATAAGGACAGTGTAAAACCACCTTACGAATTTTCGAGACGTACGATAATTTGTAATCATGCCACCTAGTGATACATATCGGATTAATAAAGGTGCTGCCACCTGGCGATTATCATACTGGTCTTATTTCCCTGACCACACGCCCGCCCAAGTGGAGATGATAGATCTGTCAGTCGCTCGGCAATATTCGGAGTGGTGAGACGTACATTGTTCGTGTTGCATATGTGTAGTTTATTTCATTACACGTGCTTGACTGACTTTTCGTTTGCGTACATTTTATGATCATTCTATTACATTGTTTGCGATAAATTATTTTGTGTTAAATGTTTGATTGATTGAATTATCTTCTCGAATAACAATTGTTACGTGTGACCTTATACTATGCTATAGTAAACATCGTATCGTTTGAATATTGCTAATGATCGTAAGACTTGCATGTCCGAAGTAGTGACCAATTTGCTATTAGTTCAAAATTCGAAAGTCATATCAGAGGCGAAATATGACAAAATCATTGAGCATCTACAACGACCATATGCGGCCACCAACCCCAAACTTCGCTGGTGGATCAAGCGTAAACGTTTTCAGCTGATCAGCTTTCTTGAGCTCAACATCGCTGTCATTCCCAAGCGATGTACGTACGTGACTGTTGTATACGAATATTATATGTTTAGGGTAACGTAACGCCTGTAGATTTTGTAACCCCCCCAAAAAAAATATGTGCGCTTTTCGAAGAAATGTGTACGTTGTAATTCAGTTGAAATATAACCGAAAACTCTCATTGGAAAACAATATTATCATCTTGACATTGACAGTTAGACGAGCGAAACTATTCAGCTAAGAGTTATGTAAAGATTTTTCTTTAAAAAAAAAATTGAAGACTCATTTAAGAAACTTTTAAAGACACAACATTATAATCTAGATTACGGGTAATAACTTGAATGTGTGTCACTTTCCATGTATGTTTTAATTACCAAGACGTTACACTAATAATTACTTTAATGTTGTGTGCATAATATTATTAATATTAAAATATATTGCGTTGAGTTTGTGTCACACAGTTAGCATTTATAATATAACACACGTTCTTAGGCTAAACACTATGAAAACTACGCATATACATATAAGTTTGAATGAAATAACGGTATTATTCCAACTCTGCACCACGCAAGAGGGGGCAAAGTCGGAATAAGTATTATAAGTAGACGATATTCAAAGGTATTGCGTTGCGTTGGTGTCACACAGTTAGCATTTATAATGTAACACACGTTCTTAGGCTGAACATGAAGTCCACGCTTGTACATGTAAGTTTGAACGAAATAACGGTATTATTCCAACTCTGCACCATGCAAGAGGGGGCAAAGTCGGAATAAGTATTATAAGTAGACGATATTCAAAGGTATTGCGTTGCGTTGGTGTCACACAGTTAGCATTTATAATGTAACACACGTTCTTAGGCTAAATACTATGAAAACTACGCCTATACATATAAGTTTGAATGAAATAACGGTATTATTCCAACTCTGCACCACGCAAGAGGGGGCAAAGTCGGAATAAGCTTTATAAGTACACGCTGATCACAGATAATGCGCTACGTTGGTGTCACACAATTAGCATTTATAATGTAACACACGTTATTAGGCGAAACATTATGAAATCCACGCTTGTACATGTAAGTTTGAACGAAATAACGGTATCATTCCAACTCTGCACCATTAAAGACGGGGGGCAAAGTGGGAATAAGCTTTATATGTCATTTATAAATATTGCGTTCCGTTGGTTTGTCATACAGTCAGTATTTTGAATGTTATACACAATATATGGTCATCCAGTAAAAAAAGGACGTCGGCACACACGATTTCACAACGGCACGCTTGAACTAACGGTATTATTCCCATTCTGCACAATACAAGAAGGGGCAACGTCGGAATAAGCAAAACATACAACGCATGATTAGCTAGTTAATTACCCCCTTTGTTGCTCCGCTACATCTTCAACACATTCACAACACACACAAAGGACATGTTTCAACATCTACGCTGGCTAACCAATTATGAACTGGTAGCTAGTGAAGTACCTATAACACCTAGGCCCTCCATTGTACGTGTTCAAAGTCAAAGCTCTATGTGCTAAAGAAGCCTATTATTATTTTCTACCGCAGGACATGATCTTATACAGGCGCATGTGTCAATTTAAAGATATGCTCAGCACACCTCGACTGAGCACATCTTCAAAGAAACATATCACGCCGGGCAGAGTTCAAATACACCGTAATCCATTTGATCGTTTTCTGAATTCTCACAATGGTCCGTCCCAAGTGAGAATCAACGTTTAGTCCATTCCAACTTGGGCGGGCGTTTTGGGAATTCTCACAATGGTCCGTCCCAAGTGAGAATCATATCCACTTTGCCCCCATTCCGAAACTGCCCGCAGCAGAGCCACCTGGTGATACATCTCGGATTAATAAAGGTGCTGCCACCTGGCGATTATCATACTGGTCATATTTCCCTGACCGAATCCAGGACAAAACCCCACTCGGACATAACCCCACTGGACGAAACCCTACTCGGACATAACCCCACTCAGACAAACCCCACTAAGACAAAACCCCACTTTCAATATTTTAGAAGTAATGAAAATTAAAAAAATTAGGTAAAAATAAATAATATTTTGAAATGAAGTAACTATATTTCTGCTTGCAATTCAAAAGGAATTGTTTTCAAATGTAAATTTGGTCCTATTAGATGTTTAATATAGCCATAAATTAAGTGGATGTTTCTCTGTTGTACTTGGTGATGTACGTAATGGGATCATCCCTGACAGCAGTTAAGGGAAGTCAGTAGAATTGGCTTCTTCTAACTGCTACATCAGAGCTAAATGGTTCAAGGGGGATAATTTAGGACATCAATTTAAGGGAAGCCAGTAAAATTGGCTTTTCTTAGTTGCTAGTTACATTATAGTTGACCGGTATTAAAGGGTATAAAAGGACACCAGTAAACATGAACCTTCATTATTCTACAACATGGAGATCGTCATCAACAACAAAGGTGGTCTAAAGCTGATGCACGGAGGCTACTTATACACCCGAAAATATATCAAAAAGACTGTCCGATGGGAGTGCTCCAACCGCACAGCGTTCAGTTGTAAGGGAGGTGTGACTACCAATGCTGAGGTAAATATCTTGTGTAAATTACCAGAGATGAGAAATTATAGATATATAGCTGATTTCAGATATTTTTGTTTAGAATGTCAAATTAAAAAAACACTGATACAAATTATAATGAAGGCCTGTTGCATGGTATTGTGTAAAAGTGTCCTTGGTTAGAAAATGTATTCTAATTTTTGTATCATAACAGTATACAAAATTTAACATTTGCCACCTGATGTACAATTATTTTCTGATTGTGGTTGGATCGAATTACCGGTTGGATCAACTAACGGTGCACATAAATACCATCAATTTAGATTAATATTGTTCTGCTTTGATGACTAATTTAAATTGTTTCATTATGAATGCACTTAAAATACGCTTTGATTGGAACAACCAGTTCTTAGTCACCTGGTTAATATGTGCCTGATAAAATGTAATAATAACACGTTTCATCCTATTTGCTTAGAACTATTTCATTACCTATATGTTACATGAATTACTGTTGCATTTTCAAGGTCAGTGTTGATAGTAAAGTTTCAGAAAATGTTAATTTCCATGTATTCAAAATGACCTTCTCCAAGGACAGTACTGTCCATCATATGATTTTCAAAGAGCAGATTGTCAACAAAAACCATAATATTATATGATTAATTATACCACTATCACAATTTTGCCATATGAAGCTTCTTTGTTGTGGATAATTTTCCAGAGACCTTCATTTTTTGATCCAGTTGTCCAACATTTTTATACAATACAATGCTACAAACATGAATGAAAATTTGAAAAATTATTACTACCTTTTCATATTACAACTAATATTATATTTTTCTTTGTACCTTTGCAGATGACAACTGTCACCAGCATGACACCGCACAGCCATGAGCCACAGGAACAGTCTGTAGCTGTTGCTAAGTTACGTGCCTCACTCAAGGAGCGTGCAGCTGGATCACGTGGTACACTAACACAGCTCATGTCAGACCACACCACAGATGTGCCTGTAGATGTACGTGCTGCACTCAGCAATCCAGACACAGTCAAGCGCTCTCTCAGGCGGGAACGTGCCAAGCACATGCCCAAGAACCCAGCGTCGCTCAGTGAACTCATGCTAGATGGGGAGTGGACCACCACTGTTGATGGAGACCCCTTCGTCATCTATGACAACGGTGTTGATTCTTCTGCCAGGATGTTAGTTTTTGGGACTGACGTTGGACTTCGCCACCTCGCTAGTTCTGACTCCTGGTTTATGGATGGCACCTTCGATGTTGCAGCACTCCTATTCACTCAGTTATACGTGATCCGTGTACCACTTGGAGAATCAGCTGTGACATGTGTCTACGCCTTCCTACCCAACAAACACCAGGAAACCTATTAGGAACTTTTCTCGGCTATTCAGGACCGGTGCACTGAGCTTGGCTTCAATGTTGACCCCACCACTGTGACCATGGATTTTGAGCAGGCAGTGATCAACGCCATGCAATCATCATTTGGACCTCATGTCAACATCCATGGATGTTTTTTATCATCTTGCCCAGTCCACATGGAGGAAGATTAAGAGTCTTGGTCTGGTACAGCGTTATCGCGAGGAAGACGACGTTAAGCTATTCTGTGGGATGATGGATGGTCTGGCTTTCCTGCCTGAAGATGATGTACCTGATGGCATGGCCTACCTGCGTGATAACATTCCTGAGGGAATAGAACCCCTTCTGCAGTACTTTGATCAAATCTATGTGTCCGGTACCTACCGTCAGATACAGCTACCCCAACGTTCAGATGGCACTATGCCTCAACTTCGCATGCATCGCAAGCCACCTATGTATCCACCATCCATATGGAATGTGCACAACATCACCCTTCGCGGCAGTTCCAGAACCAACAACATATGTGAGGGTTGGAACAATGCCTTCTCCAACTTGGTAGGACATGCTCATCCAACTATCTGGAGGGCCATCGACACTATCCGGAAGGACCAGGCACAGGTTGCCACTGCACTGCTACGTGACCAGCATGGTGAACCACCAGTCAAGCGAACGCGGCGCCACACAGTTCAGCTCCAGACGAAGCTTCACAATCTGTGTACTGCCCGTCGTGATGGCACCAAGTCAATTCCCGATACACTGAGGGGCATTGGACACTGTGTGAGATGGAAGTAGTTTAATGTAGTTTTCATGATAACAATATGTGAGGTAGTAGTTTAATGTAATTTTCATAGTTGCATATTTTTCAATGTTGTATGGTGATACATTGACATTAATACCAAGTCAATTCCCGATACACTGAGGGGCATTGGACACTGTGTGAGATGGAAGTAGTTTAACGTAGTTTTCATGATAACAATATGTGAGGTAGTAGTTTAATGTAGTTTTCATAGTTGCATATTTTTCAATGTTGTATGGTGATACATTGACATTAATAAAACAGAAAATAAAAAATATTGTTGTCTTTGAATCTATATGCAGTAGGCCAAAAAGGGTTTTGTCTGAGTGGGGTTGAGTGGGGTTATGTCCGAGTGGCAAGCATGTAGGGGAACTATACGCACAGACGTAAACATGTACGTGTGTGTGACAGGGGTCTCAACCTCCCGTCTCCCACCTGTTTTTGGGGCCCATCACTCACCATGTTTAGGGTGGACTTCTCACCAATCCCACCTCCCACCTATTTTTAATCCAACCTCCTGCTTCCCATTATACCTGCCAAACACCCCATCATGTGTCGGGGAGATTGTTGTAAATTGTGTTATCAGGTAATCTTGCATATTCCGGGCCTTTATTATTAAGGCTTTGTGTTTCACTGTTACCTCGCTTTATAATAATATATATCCCAGGCCAAGGCCACGAGGCACGACGTTCATTATATCATACTACATCACCTTAGTCTTAGCCTAAGCCTAGCCTAGCCCTAGGTGCACAAATGACATGTGTGAGTGTCAAGTATTGTTTTTAGGGCAGTTTTAGCTATTGGAATTGCTACAAATAGCAGCATTAGCCTTAGTCGTGTTTTCATTAGTTTTCAATATGGCGCGTTTACCAAATGAGCACTACTTAACTGGCCTGGATTATTAGGGGTTTATGCAACGGTTTTTACAGCATTTTTGTACCTGAATGCGTTCTTTACATCATTCCGCATATGTTCCAGTAAAAAAGTTCATATATTCTTTAAAAATATTGTGTTTTAGGCAGGGTTGTTTGATTTAAATCATTGATTTAAATCATGATTTAAACCGCTACAAAAAAATCATTGATTTATGATTTTTTTGACTTCCGGTTTTTTTAATCGCTGATTTATATGAATTTAACACAAATAATTGTTTACAAGCATCGAGATCCACAAAGTTTTGTATGTTTTTAAAACAAAACACAAAGTGCGCACACTTGTGTAGCTGTACTGACACCAGATAGCCTGATAGTGAAATATTTTATGACATTGTGTGTGTTTGAGCTATTCCCTTTCTGAATGCAGTGAAGCCACACAAATTTGTCTTCCAGAGGAAGTATCTTTTTCAACACAGAAGCCCTGAGTTAAAGTCCACTTATAGCTTGTGCTAGTTGTTACCAATTCAGTATGTTGACTCAGTTGTTTAATACTGTACTAGTTTGTGTTCTGGTTAGAAACCTTTAGAGTACACAGAGCCCTGGACAGGTGCTAATCCACCCTACAGGCAAACAATAATTACCACTGTTACAGCCACAGACACACAGCATGCTTTCCTTTCCAAGACAGATTATGCAACTACAGGGGGTGAGGCCTTGTGGACATTGTCTAATGTCTTTATATAAGCAAAAATCATGTACTCTCTGTTAAGACAAGAACCCAATTGAATATAACATGTTTGAAAGAGTTTACACATTTAAACATCTATATAAATATCTATATACCAGATTAAAACAAAAATTAAAAAAATTAAACAAATCCGATTTAAATAAAAAAAAATCGATTTTTTAAAAATAAAAATAATGATTTTTTAACCCTGGTTTTAGGCCACTTTTAATAAGTTTTACACATCAAAACAGCAGAACCGATTGCATGATAAACATGGCGCGTGTGCGATTTGCGCATTAGTCACGCCTCGGTGCCATTAGAACCGCGAAGGCGATCTTTGTGTGTATCGCGCGTACAATTACGCATCGTAAAAAATTAAAAGTTAAAAAAAGAGAAAGTAAGCTCAAAAAATGTTTCAAACGAAAGAATTCTACAACAAAATAAAATATTCTCCCCAATTTTTATATTAAACGCAACATTTGTAGAGCACATACAGTCACTTGTAACGTAATATTTCATCTTTAATTTAATTAAATATTTGATGTTGCAAATATTGTTTTTTTATAAATTATTTGGTTGATATTAGATGTTATGCGCATGCGCAACTACAAGGGGGCATCTCATTGCATTTCATTGTTAATATAATAACATTTTATTTCATTTAATTCATATTATCTGTCGTTTGGTGAACAAAGACTATTGTTTTTGTAATTAAAAAATATACTGTTGTTATTGCATGTCATGCGCATGTGCAACTTTAAAGGGACAACTCATTGCATGTCATTGTTAACATAACTAAATTGAAAAGAATGCATGGGTTAATTATCTGTCGTTTGGTGAATAAAGGTTATTGTTTTTGTAATAAAAAATATACTATGTGCAGTTGTAGTATCACAGATTTGTCTGAATATACATTTCTTGATCGAATGACTGATAACACATTCACAGCTCACATCCAGCGGATACACAATCCTGTGCATTCAATGTATATTCGATGGTTGTGCGCTCGTCACGACAGTTCGGGCAAATGCTACACAATTTCTTTTGTGCAACTGCCTCGGACCGAGGCCCTAGGTGCGCGGAAGAAAGCCACACGATGTAAATACTTACTAAATAGTGTTATTATTTAGGCTTGGACAAGGATTTCCTACAGCAATTTACCTTATTTATGCATGCGCCTACATAGGGGTATATATACGAAGCGTTAATCGGAACAACAATAAGAGGAAAATTGTATAAAGCCTGTGCCGGATAAACCATGGTACAGGTGGTGTACTCGTACTCAGCACTCACTCAATAAAGATGTGTAACTAAATTTTTACAATGCAAATAAAGGTTATTACATATACCGCATGTTGTATTTTTGTGTAGTTATGTGAGGAGGTTTCTTAGTCCTAGTTTCCATTTAGGTGGGGGAATTATATCCGAAGTAAGTGTGTCTGTATACCTACATTACCATCTCCGGACAAAATAAATGTATGTTGTGATGTGATGCTGGGTCTACTGATTTTGTATAATAAAAGTGTTCAGATCATCTAATACGAAATTAGCCTCATCTTTGGTATTTCTCATATTCAATACATATGATGTGTCAAATTATTTTAAATAAACAAGATGCAGAAAAATTATGTTGCATGACTGCAAGGTCAAAATAATAATGATCGTTAAGGGTTTTGTCCGTGAGGAGTTATGTCCGTACTCCATTTGTAACAATATTTACAAAGACAATGGGTAAGACAACCAAGGCTACGAAGCCATGGACAGTTCACACAAATAACTGTACTGCTTCATTGTATAAATTGGTCAACAGAAGTAGTTCAAAGGAACAATTCTGACAATAGGTGTGACGCCTCACACAGCACAAATGCATTCTATCATCAACTTCAAACAAAGCCACGGATGTATGTTAGGAATAGCAATAGAAAGGAAACAAAGTAATAGTAAAGCCAGACTTTTTTATTTTATGTTTTACGGGCCCGCCGACATGAATTTCCTGGATATAGAATAAAATTGAACAGGTGCCCTTTTTATTGCTGCCGATGCCTTCATTTATCAAATGCACGTATTAAACCAAAAATAAAATGTTTTTACTGTTGATGAAAGAAAACTCCCGTTGGCTATACGCTGCTGTACGGGGTTTGAACCGAACAGTTTTGACCATGTGGCTTACTAAACCCGCGCCGATTACTTTTCTTGGAACCGGCAGGCTAGCCCTATTACGCTAAATACTGTCACCCCACATGTAGTCTGATTCTTGGCTCAGAATAATTAGTGCCATAGTGGAAGGGTGGATGGTTTTCCACAGAAACTGCTGTCATGCTCCATGACCATGTGCAGTTAAACTATTTTAATGAGGTTTTTCAAATCAGGAGCTGGCTATCTACATTTGTATCCACAGGAGGAAGCAGCAGAGAGCATGACATATATCTTAGTTGTACTGGAAAGCCAAATCTGGTATCACTAATTTTAGTGTCATTGTGGGCAGCAGTTTAAATAAGGGCAAACTGAAGGCAGTAGTTATTGGAGGGCACCATGGGACTTCCCACAGCCCCTGCCTCCAGGCCCTCCACTAGGTCACCATGGGACTTCCCACAGCCCCTGCCTCCAGTCCCTCCACTAGGTCACCATGGGACTTCCCACAGCCCCTGCCTCCAGTCCCTCCACTAGGTTGCCATGGGACTTCCCACAGCCCCTGCCTCCAGTAGTAAGGCACCGTTTGATCCACCTGCAAGGGATGCCTGGACATGGGGAAGCAGCCCCTCGACCTCATCATTTATTCATTGGAACTATGCCCTCTTTTAGAGACCACACACACGTTTTGCAGGAATAGATTTCCCTCGTACTGATTGTATAATTATAATGTCACATTATATAGGGAGTATGCATTATTTAAACCCTTATATCATGTGATGCTATGATTTCCTGGTATTTTAATTTTATTCTGATTCCTGACACTGCTTTCTGGAAACATTTGCCCGTAAAACATAAACAAAATAGTAATATTCCTTCCAACTATGTTCAACAGTTGTGGATGTCCATTGTAAATAAATTTATTATTTCAGATTTATATCAACAATGCATATGGCAGTGAAATGTCAACTTGCGAGTGTCCCGCTGCTCTACTGTATGGGTGCGTACATATCAGACAAAGGGATTGGTCAGACTACATTAAGAAAACTGAAATGGTAGGGCAAATAAAACAAAAAGTCCAGAGTGATGGCGAATCCAGAAACTTTCTTTATTTTATATTGGCTGCGGAAGCAATTTATTTTGATTCTAAGTAAAGCAACCACAATTACAATCGTGATTGCACTGGCATCTTATTTAATAGTCACAAATTACAACACTTGTTTACATATACCGACATGTCAGTAAGACACATGTAAAGTATGCCTGGATGAAACATCTGAAATCTCGAATTCCAAAGGACACACAGCCAGTTGCTGAACTGTATCCACACAGAAGACCGGAATACAGGTTATTATTGTTTTAATTTACAGAGAAAAGTTACAAACTTTGAGGCAAATTAAGGATCTAAGGCACAACGCAACTGTCAAAGTTACTTTAAGAATTAATAAACATAATTTTATTTCCACCTCTAGGGCATTGTGTCGCCCGGTTGTGGAAGATGACAGACAATTTATGCACAAACAATTATCCAAGCTAGGAGGGTACACAAATATAAATAATTAAGAATTTAGTATAATGTTCGTTTCACTGTGTTCGTGTTATGCATTTTATGTGCACTGCATGGATTGAAATAAGGTTATGTCATATGGGAGTTCCATAGCCAAAATATTTTATGAATTTGAATGGATTTGTCATATTGATTGCTTCATTATAAAACGTTGAATTTGAGCATGGGTAGGGCAGGCCAGAAATCAGGGCATATCTTGGAAACATGGAGATAGTTGGCTCCCCTGATTTCAACTTTTGTAATGTATTCGTTTCTATTGTTTGGACCACACGCATGTAGGTTCAACGTTCTTTGTTTCAACTGTACAGTAAATATTAATGTTATTGGTATTTAATATAATACAGTGGCATAGTATACAAGTATATACCTGATCTTCATAACAATTCCATAATATCACATTATTGAAATTAATTACTATTATGTTGAACCCATACAGGCATTCGAAGTAAATCGACAGAGCAACAAAAGATAATGCTGTTTTAACAGTGCTACAAATACATTGTGTAATATTAATAAATAAATTTCTTTCAACCAGTCAATAGTTTTGTTCCATTTACCGAAATGTTATTGTATGTCCCCAATTATGGAAACATTATTGATATCAGGAAGGCCTTCCAAGCCATGGGGGACACAGTCCCCAATATATTGATATCAGGAAGGCCTTCCTAGCCATGAGGGACACACAGTCCCCAATATATTGATATCAGGAAGGCCTTCCTAGCCATGAGGGACACACAGTCCCCAATATTGTTTGACTGAACTTTTGATAATGTCAAACATAACGTGCCACTTCCAGGGTTTAACCTGGAAATCTAGCATGTAAAGCAGGCATCTATCATATAAATTAAGCACAACAAAATGAACATGTTATTGAATATGAAATTACTAAACTATGTTAATAAAAATTTCCAAAATTAAAACACACGCACGCACGCACGCACGCACGCACGCACGCACGCACGCACGCACGCACGCACGCACGCACACACACACACACACACACACACACATTCTCGTGCAACTGCGTCAGTTCATTTGAAACCCGAGCTGCACAGGAAAAGATCCCGGGCAAGCGCCGCGAGATAATTAGATTAGCAACGTGACATAACGGTCTAGCACATTCGACACGTGCCCAGACAGAGCTGCGTGCTGTAACGGCCGCTCCAGTGAGATAACGAACGGCGTCATCGGCACTGGAGGGTCTTTATAAGCCACCTACCAGCGTACTGCGCCATTACTGCTCTGATTCGATGTAGACAATTCTTCTCTATACATGACACTTTCTACAAGCGCCATGGCAGCACAGCGATTCCTCGACAGCAGTCTCCATCGACGATGAACTTGTCGCTTTTACAAACCGAGGTAGGGAGAGGGACTTATATTAAAAAAAAACACAGACCATTGTGAATTGCCAACGCAAGATAAATACATCGTGTATGCATTGTGCCAGCATTGTCTTTAAGGTGTTCAAGTAAACGGCAATGGTCACTTTTGTTCCCTCCATCACAGGTGCCCCCGTGCACAGGTTCGCCCTGCGCATCATACTGTCCGATTGGGATGGCTCAGAGGTGTGGGCGGTATTGTTCGACACGTTATTGACAAAAGTACCGGCGTTCATCTCCAACATCTACACCGGTCTAACGTCTGACGCAGGCCGTTATGATGCGTTGATCACGCTCTGTGGGCCACACGTCATGGTCACCATTAAGAAACGCACAAACGACGAGGCTACGAGCTCCAACATTGAACAGGTGCAGCAATGGCTAGATAGCAACAGCGATGATATAATATTCACACCAGCAGCACCCAGTTACTCTCCTGTCTCAACCGTTATCGTATCGGACCACGCTATACAGAACGCTAGCGCCGTTATATTATTAACAGTCACCAGCAGCAGCCGCCGCAGCAGAAGAGACAATATGGAAGCAACGGTGAGCGGCATAGATATAATTAAAAGTCGTACAGAGGCCATGTTAAACCACTTGTGATGGTACCCAAACACGTGTCTGTTCTGTTTAGGTATAGATATCGACTGGTCTGAGACAGATCGGAGAGGCGTACGATGAGGAGCAAAGAACGACAGCGGCGGCGGTCGTTACAAACAAGACGAGGAGGTCACAACGTGTCGACCAGCAGCTACGCCCGAACAACCTACGACACAGGTTGAAGGTTATACGTCGCCGTCACCGCCGACACTTCCGTGACATAGATACAACGAATTCGAATCCACCACCGCCGTCGGTTCGCCATGACGTAGAGACCCAGATGTCGTCTCATTTGATCACACACACACACACACACACACACACACACACACACACACACACACACACACACACACACACACACACACACACACACACACACACACACACACACACACACACACACACACACACACACACACACACACACACACACACACACACACACACACACACACACACACACACCAATACACACACACACACACACACACACACACACACACACACACACACACACACACACACACACACACACACACACACACACACACACACACACACACACACACACACACACACACACACACACACACACACACACACACACACACACACAAACTTTATTAGTATTATATATTTATAACAGAATATGAATTTATTATATATATACATATATATATATATATATATATATATATATATATATATATATATATATATATATATATATATATATATATAGAGAGAGAGAGAGAGAGAGAGTATTAGAAGATAAACTGTATTAGTATATAGAACCTTTAGAACATGAACTCTATAAGTATCATATAGAACATATGACCTTCTATTATGACATATAACTAGTGTATTGTGTTGTATTTTGTTGTTGTTATTACATCAAATAAATTTTATCTATTTCTTCTTGTGGTCACATTGAATAAACAGACAACTTGTGTGTTAGTATGAAATATATAGTCTCCTCTGCTTATGAAAGAACGATTTATATAATATTATATTTCATCATCGTCATGTCATCACATGACTTCTGGTGAGGTGTAAAACCCGAAAGTCAACTCCACCCTACCATCCTCTGGCGCAACGTTTAACGCTCGCAAGCTAGAGGCCACTGTCGAGGTATAAAAACCCACAAACCTCTGGCGTGGTGTGAAAACCCATAAGTCAACTACACCTGACAAGCCTCTGGCGCAGCGGTAAATGCTCGCAAGCTAAAGGTCACTGTAACTCTCATATGTAATCATGGTATATAAATCGATCCTTTTATAGCAGTGCAACATTACATATGTAATACACAAAACAACATATGTGTGTATATTTAATAAAAGTTACAAAAGGAATGGCACGTGTAGCCATTGTAGTACTCCTAGAGACTCCTGTGACACCCCTGTATAGACATAGTCGAGATAACCCATAGTACTCGAAATAGTGGTGCCTGTAGCAGATAAAAATAAAGTCTTGCACCTGTAGCAAACAAATATTCGAAAACATTGGCGCCCCTAGTGGAGAGGAGGAATGTGTAAACATTACCGTCTGAATGAACATGTTTGATGACCATGTCTCATCCTTCGTCACCACCACCACTACCACAGTCACCACAACCACCACGACCACTCCACATACACGTAAGCGCGCATTGAACGATACATAAGTGTACTGAGGGCCCGTGGTGTTTCAGTTGTAGGTGCTGCTACCATCATGAAAAGACGTCAATGCCGCCATTTTTTGCGTATTGGACACGTATGCAGAGCTACGACGTCACGTGGAAAGTCACGGGACATCATCTCTCGATCAGCATACGTCCTCGTCGGCGCCACCAGTGGTGCCATCTAGCGATCATGCAAAGAAGATAGCGAAATACGTGTGCGAGAGATGCGGTGTATCCTATCTACAGCGTCACGTAGGGCTGTATGTAGTAGTAGTAGTAGTAGTAGTAGTAGTAGTAGTAGTAGTAGTAGTAGTAGTAGTAGTAGTATTGGTCGTCAAGAAAGCACCACCTACGCTTGCAAGAAATGTGGGCTGAATTTCTACAAACGTCATAACCTGACCAGACGCGGATGATCCACGTGTACCGACGTCGTCGAGCCACCATTGCAGAAGAGATCGAAATGGGAAGACACCACGCCCCATCTGCTTGTTGCTGAAGAAGATCCCATCGAACCACCCGCTTGACTTCCCATCTCCAACACTCTGTCGACGGAACTGCTAGACGTCGTTCGAGAGCACTGGCCAACCATCAGAACAAGCATATCGAGAGGTTCCCTCCAGTGCAGGTACGATTATAGATTAACTACGCTAGATATGATTGCTCTAGAGGCTCCTTTGAAGATCATGTTCCAGGAACAGACCTCTCTTTCAAGATCAATCTCAGTTACGGGTTCGTTCTGAGGGACAAGAACATGGGCCGATACAAGTACTATCATTCCTCTTGCAATTGCTGCAGACGGTACCTGGACGAACCCATTCTCATCACCCACAGCGAGGAATTTGATGCATTTCTCGAACGCATCCGAGATCCCGACACCTTGGAGTGGGCCATCAATCGAAGACTGGACTCGGCGTGGATGTGCGAAGTCGTGACGAATGTCACCTTCTTCTTCAACCGCATCATCGATCATCCTATAGGATGAGAAGGCGTGACCCTTCCAGGCTATGCCAAGAAGAATAAAGCCGTCATCGGTCTGGAAAAGGAACCCAACCATTCCAATGGGCACAATGATAACCTGTATCTCCTCCGGTGTGTGGACCTACATCGAGGATGGGATCAATATCGGTTGGAACCGACGGCGAAGATGCTGTACGAGGCATACGACCAAGATGATGTAACCATGGAAGACTTTGCAGAGGTATGCTAGATTACCTCTACCTTGTAGAGTTCACGTTTGAGGCGAATGTGTGCATATACCAACTCGTCGAGTCGGATGAAGAGGATGGAAAAACGACTGCTGAACTCGTCCGTCCATCGTTGTGTCACTACCCCGAGACATTTTATGTCAACATTCACGAGAAATACGTTTATCGATGTCGAAAGTGTGGTGACTCGTTATGGAAAGATGCGTGGCTGCTTCACAGACACGAGCGCACGGGTGAGGTGGGTGTACCCCACGTCTATCCGGGTGGCGTGTACCACCCGACCCCTGTTCGAACGTTTGAATGATGAGAACATTCGAGTATCCGAATCGTTGCTCTACTAACCATATCGCGCCACCTTTGACTTGGTGCTGGTTTGACACTGCACAACTTCCTTCGGATAGTGACAAAATCCACTGGGTAGCGAGTCACATCCTGTTGTGCATCAGCGTGGCATCGAACGTACCCGGACACGATCAAGTGAAATGTCTCGTCACGTACGGAGACACCAACAAATTGGTGGCCGACATGGAGTGACGCTGCTTACAAAGAAATCAAAGACTATTACGAGGACGCATTGTAACAACTGGCAGAAGCACAGACGGACTGGGACGAACGGGAGCATGCTACTCGATCACCCGAGGATGATGACGCTGCACGATCACCCAAGTATGATGATGACGACAACGACAAGGAGTCTCGACCACAGACCAATCCGTACAAAAAGCTGATGGAACAATTATACGGACGGTTGCATCAATCAAAGACAGAGGAACAAGAAGAAGATAAAGAAGACAAAGATGGTATCAGGTCCTTTTTCGTCATGAAACGCAACAACACGTTCATGTGTCTGTCAACGAATCAGCTGACATGAACAATTACATTGCCCCGGTGATCAGCTACGATAAGTGTCGGAAAGCGTCCGGATGCGAGTATAGGAAAGGTCATTTCCTGTACGAGTACATGGACTGCTTAAAGGGGCTCGACAACACCTTTCTTCCACCGAAAGAGGCCTTCAGTCGACTGAATAACGAAGATATTTCTGACGAGGATTGCGCCAGTTGCCAAGAGGCGTGGCGCGAGAACGGCATGACGACTTTGCGAGACTTTCTCGTCTGGAACAACAATCGGGGTGTGGTTCCTTTTCTGCTGGCCATTCACAGAGAGTTTGCGTTCTATGAGCAAGGCATGTTCAAGCAAGGCATCAGCGCACCCGGTCTGACCTTGCTCTACCTGTTCACTGACCTACCGGAGAACGCCTTCATCAGCTCGTGAAAGATCACGTGATTGGCGGACCGTCATTAGTTTTTCACCGCTACCACGAGAAAGTGATAATTACAGAGGAATCACGTTGTTGTCAGTACCTGGGAAGATTCCAAACAGAATAATCCATGAGAGAATGAAAGGCAAAGTGGACCAAACTTTGCGTGAACAGCAAGCAGGTTTCAGGCTTCGAATGGAACTTATCCCTATACACCAACTTTGTTGATTACGAGAAAGCCTTTGACAGTGTGGACACGGAGACGCTCTGGTAAGTGCTAAGACACTATGGGGTGCCAAAGAAACTAGTCAACATGATGAAAAACTCCTATGAGGGAATATCATGCAGTCATTCATAAAGGTCAACTTACAAAGAACTTTCAGGTTAGGACAGGGGTGAGACAGGGATGCTTACTGTCACCATTCCTCTTTATTCTAGTCATAGACTGGGTCATGAAAACAGCAACCAAGGAGAAACGAAATGGAATCCAGTGGACGATACTGACCCAACTTGATGACCTGGACTTTGCGGAAGACCTTGCACTCCTGCCTCACAGCCATAAGCAGATGCAGGACAAAACAACAGAACTGGCATTTATTTCAGCGCGGGTTGGGTTGAAAATCAACAAAAGGAAAACAAAGATCCTGAGAACAAATGCTACTCGCCAAACGCCAATCATGCTTGAGGGAGAGACACTGGAAAAGGTTAAAAATTTCAGATATCTAGGCAGCACAGTGGATACGCATGGACGGACAGAAGCTGACGTAAAGAAAAGGACCAGCAAAGCAAGGGTAGCTTTCCACCTTTTGAGAAATGTGTGGAAGTCAAAGGTAATTGGAGAAACCACAAAAATACGCTTGATTAACACAAATGTAAAGTCCGTGTTGCTGTACGGAGCGGAAACGTGGCGAATAAAGAAGACCACGCTGATAAGGATCCAGACATTTGTCAACCATTGCCTTCGAAGAATTCTGCGAATACACTGGATGGACAGGGTGAGCAACAAAGACCTTTGGGATAGAACACACCAAGCCCAAATAGAGTTAGAGATCCTTAAGAGGAGATGGGGATGGCTTGGCCACACCTTGAGAGAGCCAAGCACAAACATAATCAGACAGGTCCTGACGTGGAACCCCCAAGGCAAGAGAAAGAGGGGGAGACCAAAAAACACCTGGCGACGTGACTTTGAGGCAGACATCAAGCAAACAGGGAATGGCTGGCAACAACTGGAGAGTTAAGGTCCTATGTAAGTAAGTACCACGAGAAAGGGTTTACCAAGTAACGCCAGAACAAGTACGGGGAGTCCGCTCCACCATGTCGGTCGATTATCGGATACGATGCCAACGCTCTGTGCTTGTGGTCTCTCATGCAAGACATGCCGGAGGGATGGCACACGCGACGACGAGAAGAGAACGAGGTCCGGCCCGAATCGGCGCAGCTGCACGGCGCACACCAAGGCCCTCGAGAAGAGAACGGTCAAATATCCAATGCGGCCTGTCTACTGCAAGGTGTACTCCATTCATGCGGGCGCCCGGTCGCACACGCACGAAAACCTGTTCCTCGGCACACTGCCGAAACTTCTAGTGATGTCCTGCATCAATAACTAAGCACACGATGGTTCGTACGACAAGAATCTGTTTCATGCCAAGAACAACTATATCAACTTCCTCGCCGTGGACGAGCGACAGACCACCTTGTCCGGTTAGGTGTAGCAGGATGAGGGGAACGGACTGTCTCGCAGCGAATTCCGGTGCGACTACACCTTATTCGGTTTTGATCTGACCCCCGACGATTGCGATGGTGCCTGCTTCAATTTGGTAACAAAGGGCAACCTGCGCATCGAAATGCATTTCCGTGATGCGCTGCCGACCACTGTGAACGTGATCGCCTACGCCGAGTTCGAGTCCGTGCTGGAAATAGACAAGAGCCGCAACATCATCTACGACTTCTACATGGACACTCTGCATATCGCCAGACTACGCGCGAACCAATTCTATCTTTCGCGGCGTCGTTCCCAAGAACGGACTGCCTACGACGATAGACGCTTTGCCGGTCGCCTTGGTGTGGAACACTGACGACGCCGATGAACCGGGTGAACATTGGATAGCGCTGTACTTGGATGCGTGGCGATTACTTCTGCTCGTAAGACCTGCCGCCACGAAGCGCGGCGTTCCGCACCTTCATCATACTCATCATAATGTTGTAGTCGTAGTAGTATTACACGCTACCCTCTTGTATCATGCTTGTGTTGCTCAATAAAATACGAGTGCACTTGTTCAATACCGTGTTTTGTTCGTTTCTCGTTTACTCGTCAGGCTCCCACCACCCGCACATCCGTCTTAATAACTGATGTCCACCCTCTTACACGGTTGACCTTTGACCTCCATCATCCTTGACCACTCGTTTGAGCAGTCCTTAAGTAGCTAGGGAGCGCTGATGACGCCCATGTAGTCCTACAGCCATCGGGGAGCTGATGTCCAGTGAGCGATAATACATCTCTTTCCCTATACTCTCACACAGGCCATATCGCCCGGGTTTTCTCCAATGTCTATTTTTAGTTACCTCTTTACATGGGCTCCTCTCTTGCTCCTTCAGAGTGACCTGAAGGAGAATTTAGTTTTACATGAAGGCTGAGAATTCACGAAGGCGAGTGAGAGTCGCATAAGCCAGACTATCTATGGCGCGTTTACGGAACTAATAATTCTTCAGTACCATCAGAACCACGAAGGCGATTAAACAAACGAATGGGTAGTATCAACATATTTATTAAAACACAACACACACACACACACACATCTCACGTAAAACACATTATGACTACGACCCTTTGGTGTCAAATCGCACCGTTTCATGTCAAATCAAACCATTAGTCATAGTTGACTATGTTATGTCTGAGCCTGCAGCGAACCTCCTATATCAGTCTGGTGAAACAAAGAATATGGTCATCAGTCGTCACGCCTATAACCACTTAACAACCTTGTGCAAGACTATCTTGCTAAAGATATGATGACGAATGTAGAGCCAGTCTGATATAAACACATTTGTAGGGCATCTCCCTACACCTGATCTCGCTATATGTATAAACTGTGTCACATAGGGTTTGTACCATTGTGCACATGTTCGTAAGCGAGTGTATATGACCACTCTACGAAAATTGGCATCCCAGACAATATATTTTAGGGGACTTTCCCAAGTTTCTTCACCGTACTACTTACTCTATGTGCTACAAAGTTTCTTCACCGTACTACCTACTGTATGTGCTACACAAGTTTCTTCACCGTAGTACTTACTGTATGTGCTACACAAGTTTCTTCACCGTACTACTTACTGTATGTGCTACACAAATGTCGAACTTCAACGGTTTCTCACCAGTGTCACTTCGTACAAGTAACTTTCGAAGTTAAACCACACGTTACCAATACTTTTACAGAAGTATCTCGTTTTAATAATTTCTCAACGGTACAAGTGCGCACATTCACATTTAAGGTACACCTGTTTCTAAGCTGTTTTTCACAGGTGTCACATCTGAACGTTTCTCCACAGCGTAAATGCGCATGTGCATCTTTAGTGAACTATGCATGGTAAACGGGGTTTCTCACCTATGTATATGTGACGGTTAACGAACAATGACTGATAATAATTAATGCAAATCACATGTATCGCATTTCAAAGGTTTATGTGAGACAATTAGTGGCCTTTCTGCGTCATGGGTATTCCACAGGTATCACATTTGTTGGGTTTCTCACTAGTGTGCATGTGGACATTTTCTCAGCTTACCACTTTCTGCGAATTGTTCACCACAGGTATCACATTTATAATGTTTCTCCCCAGTGTGGATACAAACATGTTTTTTGGATACAAACATGTTTTCTGGTTGAGAATTGTGCACCACAGGTGTCACATTTTAAAGGTTTCTACCCAGTATAGATATGGCAATGTATCTTTAATGCACCACTTGCTGAGAAGCGTCCACCACATCACCACATATATCACATTTATAGGGTTTCTCACCAGTATGGATACGGATGTTTCTTCAAATCACCATTTGATGAGAAGTATGCACCACATGTATCACATTCGAATGGTTTCTCATCAGTATGGATACGTCCATGTTTCAAATCTCCAGTTGTCGAGAACCATGCACCAGAGATATCACATTTTAAATGTTTCTCCCCAAGAATGGATACGGGCATGTGTCTTCAAATGACCACTTCGAAATTGCACCACAGGTGACAAATTTGAAAGGTTTCTCTCCAGTATGGATTTTAACATATTTCTTCTAACTACTACTTTGTGTGAGAATTGTGCATCACAGGTATCACATTTGAAAGGTTTCTCCCCAGTATGGATACGGACATGTTTCTTCAAATGACCACTTGTTGCGAATTGGGCACCACAGTTGAAAGGTTTTTCCCCAGTATGGACACGGAAATGTCTCTTCAAATGACCATATGTTGAGAATTGTACACCACAGGTGGCACATTTGAAAGGTTTCTAATCAGTATGGATACGGACATGTGTCTTCAATTGACCACTTGTTGAGAATTGGGCACCACAGGTGTCACATTTGAAAGGTTTCTCCCCAGTATGGCTGCGGACATGTGTTTTCAAACTACCACTTTCTGAGAATCGTGCACCATAGGTATCACATCTGAAAGGTTTCTCACCAGTATGGATACGGATATGTCTCTTCAAATAACCACTTGTTGAGAATTGTGCCCCACAAGTGTCACATTTGAAAGGTTTCTCCCCAGTATGGCTGCGGACATGTGTTTTCAAACTACCACTTTCTGAGAATTGTGCACCACAGGTATTACATTTGATAGGTTTCTCACCAGTATGGATACGGATATGTCTCTTCAAACTAAAACTTTCTGAGAAATGTGCACCACAGGTGTCACAATTGAAGTTTTTCCCCAGTATGGATACGGACATGCATTTTCAAATGACCACTTCTTGAGAATTGTTCACCACAGGTGTCACATTTGAAAGGTTTCTCCCCAGTATGGATAAGGACATGTGTCTTCAATTGACCACTTGTTGAGAATTGGGCACCACAGGTATCACAGTTGAAAGGTTTCTCCACAGTATGGCTGCGGACATGTGTTTTCAAACTACCACTTTCTGCGAATTGTGCACCACAGGTATTACATTTGAAAGGTTTCTCACCAGTATGGATACGGACATGTCTCTTCAAATTACTACTTGTTGAGAATTGTGCACCACAAGTGGCACATTTGAAAGGTTTTTCACAAGTATGGGTACGGACATGTGTCTTCAAATGACCACTTTGTGAGAAATGTGCACCACAGGTGTCACAACTGAAAGGTTTGTCCCCAGTATGGATACGGAGATGTATTTTCAAATGACCACTTGTTGCGAATTGTGCACAACAGGTGTCACATTTGAAAGGTTTCTCCCCAGTATGGATAAGGACATGTGTCTTCAATTGACCACTTGTTGAGAATTGGGCACCACAGGTGGCACATTTGAAAGGTTTTTCACAAGTATGGGTACGGAGATGTGTCTTCAAATGACTACTTTGTGAGAAATGTGCACCACAGGTGTCACAACTGAAAGGTTTGTCCCCAGTATGGATACGGAGATGTATTTTCAAATGACTACTTCTTGCGAATTGTGCACAACAGGTGTCACATTTGAAATGTTTCTCACCAGTATGGATACGGACATGTGTCTTCAAATGACTACTTGTTGAGAATTGTGCACCACAGGTGGCACATTTGAAAGGTTTTTCACCAGTATGGGTACGGAAATGTGTGTTCAACTGACCACTTTGTGAGAAATGTGCACCACAGGTGTCACAACTGAAAGGTTTCTCCCCAGTATGGATGCGGACATGTGTCTTCAAAGTACCATTTTCTGAGAATTGTGCACAACAGGTGTCACATTTGAAAGGTTTCTCACCAGTATGGATACGGATATGTGCCTTTAAATTACCACTTGCTGAGAATTGTGCACCACAGGTGTCACATTTGAAAGGTTTCTCCCCAGTATGGATACGGACATGTGTCTTCAAATGACCACTTTGTGAGAAATGTGCACCACACGTGTCACATTTGAAGGGTTTTTCGACAGTGTGAGTGCACATCTGGAACTTTAAAGCACTACTCTGAATAGAAGGTTTTTTCACTTGTGTCATTTTGAAAGGGTTTTGCACCAGTCTCGGAATGCAAATGAGTTTTTATGTCACAACCGTGCGAACACTGTATCACATTTGAATGATTTCCCCACCACAAAGGATGATGTCACAGGTTTCTCTTGTGCTTCAAGGCAAAGATGTGGATATTCAGTGAACTGGATCGATGTACTACATAGTGTTGGTACACTGTCCCTTTCTGTTGCAAACTTGTCACTGTCCCCAGAGTGGTGAAACCAGCAGAACTGGACACTTGTTGTTGTCAACGTGAGTCTGCATGTTCATCAGTGGATTGTAGACACTTCTGACACAAGCAGTTGTCCACACGCATCATAGTCACCTAAAACAATTTCAAAGTCATTAAGTGGAGGCATAGGAAATAAAAGTATCAGGATTTTTTTTATTGCATATTTATTAAAAATATATTGAATACATGTCTGCCTGACCCCCATTTCCATGGAAATAAAAACATTGGCTGATTTATAAAGGGTAGTCCTAAACTGCACCCCTTAATATATAATGGATTTTTTCTGTCACTATTATGATTGATTTATTTAAACACAAATGGTTTTGGGCCTATGCACCTGTAAAAATTATTAAAACATAACCATTGCGACTACAACTCAGAATTTCACGCCAGTGGTTTACCAGGAAAATATTTTTTAACACACAGCATTTTAATTTCTATGACTATGACATTCTGTTAATTAATCGAATGTCACGAGCACGGTTAGTCTAGACAAATTTGCTCAACAAATTAAAATATATCTGTATACACCTATTCCTATACGTGTCAATAAGATATGGCTGTGCTATTGTTTGCAGTTGTTAACATGTCAGCCCTCTGTGAACCGGAGAATTGACCGGAATCTCCCAATTTTAGAACACTCCCCAAGTAATATCTGAAATAATATTCTTGATTATAGTTATACTTTGTTAGTTTTTATTACCTCTGTTAGGTGCATAACCCCCAAAACCATGACTTTTGTTTCACTGTAATTGTATAACTTTAACAAAGGATTTTTTATATATTTTAACCAATTTTCAGATATTATTTTAAATGCACCAATTGTCAACACATTTTTATACATTAATTACTCCCACGATATTGCACATAGCAAAGACACTAATTGGTGAGTTTTGGAAGAAAATAAAAAATATGTGAATACAACAATCCAAAATAGATGTGAATATCAATTTGACTTAACTGGAGTTGCAAGTTCATTTTGTTTGCAAAATGTAATGTCTTGTAATGTAAATCAAAGATTGAAAAATGGCATTGATTACTTGACAGAGGCAAGCTTTAATCATGTGTAAAACTAACATAGAAGTAAAAGATTGTCATCAGAGTTAAGTTTATTTAATATTCAACAAAATAGCCATTGAAATACGGCGCACACATATTTTGTACATTTTCTTCTAAACAAACGCACTATTTCAGTGGGGTATCTCCCATTAATTCCAGGTCCAACAGTGATATATAAAGTGGTTGCCCAATGCCCATTGAAAGTTCCAAGCCCAAAAGTCCTTTCCCCATGTCTGGACGAATGCATCACATGGACACTTTCAAAACTCACACGTAGTGGCACTGTCATGTGAAACAACATCAGTAGAGACAAGTTGAGTGCCACTGTCACAAGTCACAGATGACGGGACTGTCATCTGAAACAACATTAAAATTATGTATTTTTGTCATTTAGTTACAAGTTTATTCATAGCAATGTTCAATCTATGAAATACCAAAATCAACAGCCTTCCTGTGTGTTGCCATGCCCACCATCAGGGGAATGCAGCCCTTCCACTGTGTGTCCAAATCAAATCGTTAAATTTTTAAGGCTGCATTCCAACCACACCTGGAGTCAATTAGATTACAAAGTAATCTAATAGGCCATACTTTTTTTATGTTATGTTTTACGGGCAAATGTTTCAAGAAAGCAGTGTCAGGAATCAGAATAAAATTAAAATACCAGGAAATCATAGCATCACATGATATAAGGGTTTAAATAATGTATACTCCCTATATAATGTGACATTATAATTATACAATCAGTACGAGGGAAATCTATTCCTGCAAAACGTGTGTGTGGTCTCTAAAAGAGGGCATAGTTCCAATGAATAAATGATGAGGTCGAGGGGCTGCTTCCCCATGTCCAGGCATCCCTTGCAGGTGGATCAAATAGTGCCTTACTACTGGAGGCAGGGGCTGTGGGAAGTCCCATGGTGCCCTCCCATGACTACTGCCTTCAGTTTGCCCTTATTTAAACTGCTGCCCACAATGACACTAAAATTAGTGATACCAGATTTGGCTTTCCAGTACAACTAAGATATATGTCATGCTCTCTGCTGCTTCCTCCTGTGGATACAAATGTAGATAACCAGCTCCTGATTTGAAAAACCTCAATAAAAATAGTTTAACTGCACATGGTCATGGAGCATGACAGCAGTTTCTGTGGAAAACCATGCACCCTTCCACTATGGCACTAATTATTCTGAGCCTAGAATCAGACTACAGGTGGGGTGACAGTATTTAGTGTAATAGGGCTAGCCTGCGGGTTCCAAGAAAAGCAAGCGGCGCAGGTTTAGTAGGCCACATGGTCAAAACTGTTCGGTTCAAACCCCATACATCAGCGTATAGCCACCGGGAGTTTTCTTTCATCAACAGTAAAAACATTTTATTTTTAGTTTAATATGTGCATTTGATAAATGAAGGCATCGGCAGCAATAAAAAGGGCACCTGTTCAATTTTCTTCTATGTCCAGGAAATCCATATCGGCGGGCCCGTAAAACATAAAATAAAAAAGTCTGACCTTACTATTACTTTGTTTCCTTTCTATTGCTATTACTAACATACATCCGTGGCTTGTTTGAAGTTGATGATAGAATGCAGTTGTGCTGTATGAGGCATCACACCTATTGTCAGAATTGTTCCTTTGAACTGCTTCTGTTGACCAATTTATACAATGAAGCAGTACAGTTATTTGTGTAAACTGTCCATGGCTTCATAGTTGTGGTTGTCTTACCCATTGTCTTTGTTGATTATTGGAGCCAATACAAAATTAGCCAGCATTAATTCAAACTGTAACAGAAATGTAACAGCTCAATTACTATTACACTGCCTTATACCAGACCTGAGGCCGAAGTACTCGGTACTCGAGTACATTTTTGAAATACTCGTACTCATTTTGGTCATGTACTCGTACTTGTGTTCAATGTGGTCACATTTTACGAGTACATTACGAGTACATTAAAGTACTATCTCAATATGGTATTGTGAACATTATTTAATTTCTTATTTTATCAAATGATTAACAACTACAACAATAATTTGAAAAAGTATGGTAGCAAATTGTATTACCTGCATATGAATAAAATAAAAACAATCGTGTTCTTGCATGCATCTCAGCTAAGTTATGGATCTTTTGTAACACAGGATCATTAAAAACACTTTTATTATGTCAATTATATTGTAATAACCATGATATTAATTGCAATAGCCCCTCATTTGTAATAATTATTATTGTTATATTTAGTAGATGTGGTTTCGTTTTTACTTGGTATTGATGAGTTTTCACAAATTCACACCGTAGATCACTTTTTTGTACATTAAATGCACTGAAGCCACAAAGGCTTCACTTCAAGAGGCAGCATCTTTTGATACTTTTCCCAGTCAGAAACCCCTAGTTCATATCCATAGTTGTACTAGTTACCAGTTCAGGCCATAATCCTTGTGTTTGTTTAATTAAGCCAACAAGTCCAGTAAGCCCATAATGAAAGGGCCATTCATCAGTTAGCCATAAAATGCCTTTGTTGCTATCACAAGTGACAGTGCTAAATACAGCTAGCTGAGACTTCTTCTGAAGAAGTTTGATGGCTCAAGTCAGTATTGTCTGGTGCCAATTTCTAGTGTGGTTAAAGTACAAAGGGGTTATTGAGCCCTGGACATGGGCAGGTGCTAATCCACCCTCTCAGCAAACATTAGATGTGGACTTGTAGTCACTGCCAGCAACAACATGCCTAACAGTGTTAATTGATTCATATATCATATATATTTAATGGTTATACTTCTTTTCTCTTGTTATGTTGTGCTATAAAATATATTTTGAAAAGTATTTTAAATTTAAATACATTTTAACCCATATTTGAATGCATACCCTGTACATTTGCATTTGAATTGCACCTTTGAATGGAATGCAACAACCAGTTTGGTCCACAACAGAGGTTTTTTTTACAGTTTTCCTGCCGTTGCATAGTCAAATCTTCCTGAATTATATAAATTAATTCACAATGTTTATTTTTTAAATATGTTACTATTACTATATATAGTTACTATAACATCATACAAGGTGTACTCATACTTAGCTTTGAGCAATGTACTCGTACTCATTCTCAGTCATCACCAATGTACTCGGCCCCAGGAGTGCCTTATACTACTATTACATTGTGTTATGTTCCATATATATTGCTACTACTTGAAAAATGTAATCATGACTATTAGTTATAATGTAATTTACCCCAGACCTGATTCCAAGTCTTTTTTCATGTCACCATGCATATTTAAAAAACAGGCAAATCTAAAAAAAAATTTTTTTCTTTAAACAATTTATGGCGTCATACAAAATGCTCCAGAAAATGGGTGATCTTAAGATATGTTTTAAAAACAACATATGTTGGTAGTGTCGGCTGTTGTAGAAGTGAGTTCCAGTGTCGGGGCTGCCATATCGTCCGCTCGGTTCTGCACCCTCTGCAGCTATTGTATTTGTTACTGAGACAGTCGGTTGAGAAACGCATTTCCAGTGGACAATTTGTTCCGTTGCAAACTTGCACACCGCTGTCACCTGCGACTCCTAGCATCCATATCCTCTAGAGTTGACAAGTTTCTAAATAATGATAATTTTTGCGCCCTTTGTTTTTATTCACTTTCGTTTACTGTCCTCACTTTGGATCACCTTTCATCACTTGACATCAATCAATAGCGCTGCTGCACAATAAAATAATGTGAATATTTCCATGATCTATTTCGTGCCATACAGTGCAAATTAAATATTACTTTGTTTTTTTTAATAAAAAAATTGTTTGACCCCTTTGTGCGTAGAAACGTCGTCGTGATTCTGATGCAACTGTGTCTGTAGTAATAAACGCGCCATATTGAAAACTAATGAAAACACGATTAAGGCTGCTATTTGTAGCAATTCCAATCGCTAAAACTGCCCTAAAACAATACTTGATACTCACACATGCCATTTGTGCACCTAGGGCTAGGCTAGGCTAGGCTTAGACTAAGGTGATGTAGTATGATATAATGAACGTCTTGGCCTGGCCCTTGCCTTGCCTTGGGCTTGGGATATATATTATTATAAAGCGAGGTAACAGTGAAACACAAAGCCTTAATAATAAGGGCCCGGAATATGCAAGATTACCTGATAACACAATTTACATCAATGTAAAGAGGGTGTATATTAATTCTTGCCCGCCCTGTCCGACCTTTACTTAATACTTGTGAATGTAGTTCCTATATTATCGCTCACATCCCGATGTTTGGTAGAAATGCGAAACGTGAAAACTGTCACCTCTAACCTACACGTCGTATGATCAAAAATTACACTCACTTCCACAGAACTGATAAAGCAATACTATGGTATAAGGACAGTGTAAAACCACCTTACGAATTTTCGAGACGTACGATAATTTGTAAACGTGCCACCTAGTGATACATCTCGGATTAATAAAGGTGCTGCCACCTGGCGATTATCACATCATGTAGGGGAACTATACGCACAGACGTAAACATATACGTGGGTGTGACAGGGGTCTCAACCTCCCGTCTCCCACCTGTTTATGGGGCCCACCACTCACCATTTTTAGAGTGGACTTCTCACCAATCCCACCTATTTTTAATCCAACCTCCTGCTTCCCATTATACCTGCCAAACACCCCATCATGCATCGGGGAGATTGTTGTAAATTGTGTTATCAGGTAATCTTGCATATTCCGGGCCCTTATTATTACGGCTTTGTGTTTCACTGTTACCTCGCTTTATAATAATATATATCCCAGGCCAAGGCCACGAGGCACGACGTTCATTATATCATACTACATCACCTTAGTCTTAGCCTAAGCCAAGCCTAGCCCTAGGTGCACAAATGACATGTGTGAGTGTCAAGTATTGTTTTAGGGCACTTTTAGCGATTGGAATTGCTACAAATAGCAGCATTAGCCTTAGTCGTGTTTTCATTAGTTTTTAATATGGCGCGTTTACCAAATGAGCACTACTTAACTGGCCTGAATTATTAGGGGTTTATGCCGACGGTTTTTACAGCATTTTTGTACCTGAATGCGTTCTTGACATCATTCCGCACATGTTCCAGTAAAAAAGTTCATATATTCTTTAAAAATATTGTGTTTTAGGTAGGGTTGTTTGATTTAAATCATTTGATTTAAATCATTGATTTAAATCATGATTTAAACCGCTACAAAAAATAATTGATTTATGATTTTTTTTACTTCCGGTTTTTTTAATCGCTGATTTATATGAATTTAAAACAAATAATTGTTTACAAGCATCGAGATCAACAAAGTTTTGTATGTTTTTAAAACAAAACACAAAGTGCGCACACTTGTGTAGCTGTACTGACACCAGATAGCCTGATATTGAAATATTTTATGACATTGTGTATGTTTGAGCTATTCCCTTTCTGAATGCAGTGAAGCCACACAAACTTGTCTTCCAGAGTAAGTATCTTTTCAACACAGAAGCCCTGAGTTAAAGTCCACTTATAGCTTGTGCTAGATGTTAGCAATTCAGTATGTTGACTCAGTTGTTTAATACTGTACTAGTTTGTATTCTGGTTAGAGACCCTTAGAGTACACATAGCCCTGGACAGGTGCTAATCCACCCTACAGGCAAACAATAATTACCACTGCTACAGCCACAGACACACAGCATGCTTTCCTTTCCAAGACAGATTATGCAACTACAGGGAGTGAGGCCTTGTGGACATTGTCTAATGTCTTTATATAAGCAAAAATCATGTACCCTCTGTTAAGACAAGAACCCAAATCGATTTGAATATAACATGTTTGAAAGAGTTTACACATTTAAACATCAATATAAATATCAATATACCAGATTTAAAAAAAATCAAAAAAATTAAACAAATCCGATTTAAATAAAAAAAATCAATTTTTTTAAATTTTGTTTTACAAAAATAATGATTTTTCAATCCTGGTTTTAGGCCACTTTTAATAAGTTTTACACATCAAAACGGCGTAACCGATTGCATGATAAACATGGCGCGTGTGCGATTTGCGCATTAGTCACGCCTCGGTGCCATCAGAACCGCGAAGGCGATCTTTGTGTGTATCGCGCGAACAATTACGCATCGTAAAAAATTAAAAGTTAAAAAAAGAGAAAGTAAGCTCAAAAAATTTTTCAAACGAAAGAATTCTACAACAAAATAAAATATTCTCCCCAATTTTTATATTAAACGCAACATTTGTAGAGCACATACAGTCACTTGTAACGTAATATTTCATATTTTATTTAATTATATATTTGATGTTGCAAATATTGTTTTTTTATAAATTATTTGGTTGATATTAGATGTTATGCGCATGCGCAACTAGAAGGGGGCATCTCTTTTCATTTCATTGTTAATATAATAAAATTTTATTTCATTTAATTCATCTGTCGTTTGGTGAACAAAGACTATTGTTTTTGTAATTAAAAAGTATACTGTTGATATTGCATGTCATGCGCATGTGCAACTTTAAAGGGACAACTCATTGCATGTCATTGTTAACATAACTAAATTGAAAAGAATGCATGGGTTAATTATTTGTCGTTTGGTGAACAAAGGTTATTGTTTTTGTAATACAAAAAATATACTATGTGCAGTTGTAGTATCACCGATTTGTCTGAATACACATTTCTTGATCGAATGACTAATAACACATTGACAGCTCACATCCAGCGGATACACAATCCTGTGCATTCAATGTGTATTCGATGGTTATGCGCTCGTCACGACAGTTCGGGCAAATGCTACACAATTTCTTTTGTGCAACTGCCTCGGACCGAGGCCCTATGTGCGCGGAAGAAAGCCACACGATGTAAATACTTACTAAATAGTGTTATTATATAGGCTTGGACAAGGATTTCCTACAGCAATTTACCTTATTTCTGCATGCGCCTACATAGGGGTATATATACGAAGCGTTAATCGGAACAACAATAAGAGGAAAATTGTATAAAGCCTGTGCCGGATAAACCATGGTACAGGTGGTGTACTCGTACTCAGCACTCACCCCCCCCCACAATAAAGATGTGTAACTAAATTTTTACAAAGCAAATAAAGATTATTACATATATCGCATGTTGTATTTTTGTGTAGTTATGTGAGGAGGTTTTTTAGTCCTAGTTTCCATTTAGGTGGGGGAATTATATCCGAAGTAAGTGTGTCTGTATACCTACATTACCATCTCCGGACAAAATAAATGTATGTTGTGATGTTATGCTAGGTTTACTGATTTTGTATAATAAAAAGTGTTCAGATCATCTAATACGAAATTAGCCTCATCGTTGGTATTTCTCCTATTCAATACATATGATGTGTCAACATGTGCGTGACTGAATTATTTTAAATAAACAAGATGCAGAAAAATTATGTTGCATGACTGCAAGGTCAAAATAATAATGATCGTTAAGGGTTTTGTCCGTGAGGAGTTATGTCCGTACTCCATTTGTAACAATATTTACAAAGACAATGGGTAAGACAACCAAGGCTATGAAGCCATGGACAGTTTACACAAATAACTGTACTGCTTCGTTGTATAAATTGGTCAACAGAAGCAGTTCAAAGGAACAATTCTGACAATAGGTGTGACGCCTCACACAGCACAACTGCATTCTATCATCAACTTCTAACAAAGCCACGGATGTATGTTAGTAATAGCAATAGAAAGGAAACAAAGTAATAGTAAAGCCAGACTTTTTTATTTTATGTTTTACGGGCCCACCGACATGAATTTCCTGGATATAGAATAAAATTGAACAGGTGCCCTTTTTATTGCTGCCGATGCCTTCATTTATCAAATGCACGTATTAAACCAAAAATAAAATGTTTTTACTGTTGATGAAAGAAAACTCCCGTTGGCTATACGCTGCTGTACGGGGTTTGAACCGAACAGTTTTGACCATGTGGCTTACTAAACCCGCGCCGATTACTTTTCTTGGAACCGGCAGGCTAGCCCTATTACGCTAAATACTGTCACCCCACCTGTAGTCTGATTCTTGGCTCAGAATAATTAGTGCCATAGTGGAAGGGTGGATGGTTTTCCACAGAAACTGCTGTCATGCTCCATGACCATGTGCAGTTAAACTATTTTAATGAGGTTTTTCAAATCAGGAGCTGGTTATCTACATTTGTATCCCCAGGAGGAAGCAGCAGAGAGCATGCCATATATCTTAGTTGTACTGGAAAGCCAAATGTGGTATCACTAATTTTAGTGTCATTGTGGGCAGCAGTTTACATAAGGACAAACTGAAGGCAGTAATCATGGGAGGGCACCATGGTACTTCCCACAGCCCCTGCCTCCAGGCCCTCCACTAGGTCACCATGGGACTTCCCACAGCCCCTGCCTCCAGGCCCTCCACTAGGTCACCATGGGACTTCCCACAGCCCCTGCCTCCAGGCCCTCCACTAGGTCACCATGGGACTTCCCACAGCTCCTGCCTCCAGGCCCTCCACTAGGTCACCATGGGACTTCCCACAGCCCCTGCCTCCAGTAGTAAGGCACTGTTTGATCCACCTGCAAGGGATGCCTGGGCTTGGGGAAGCAGCCCCTCGACCTCACCATTTATTCATTGGAACTATGCCCTCTTTTAGAGACCACACACACGTTTTGCAGGAATAGATTTCCCTCGTACTGATTGTATAATTATAATGTCACATTATATAGGGAGTATACATTATTTAAACCCTTATATCATGTGATGCTATGATTTCCTGGTATTTTAATTTTATTCTGATTCCTGACACTGCTTTCTGGAAACATTTGCCCGTAAAACATAAAAAAAATAGTAATATTCCTTCCAACTATGTTCAACAGTTGTGGATGTCCATTGTAAATTAATTTATTATTTCAGATTTATATCAACAATGCATATGGCATTGACATGTCAACTTGCGAGTGTCCCGCTGCTCTACTGTATGGGTGCGTACATATCAGACAAAGGGATTGGTCAGACTACATAAAGAAAATTGAAATGGTAGGGCCAATAAAACAAAAAGTCCAGAGTGATGGCGAATCCAGAAACTTTCTATATTTTATATTGGCTGCGGAAGCAATTTATTTTGATTCTAAGTAAAACAACCACAATTACAATCATGATTGCACTGGCATCTTATTTAATAGTCACAAATTACAACACTTGTTTACATATACCGACATGTCAGTAAGACAGATGTCAAGTATGCCTGGATGAAACATCTGAAATCTCGAATTCCAAAGGACACACAGCCAGTTGCTGAACTGTATCCACACAAAAGACCGGAATACAGGTTATTATTGTTTTAATTTACAGAGAAAAGTTACAAACTTTGAGGCAAATTAAGGATCTAAGGCACAACGCAACTGTCAAAGTTACTTTAAGAATTAATAAACATAATTTTATTTCCACCTCTAGGGCATTGTTTCGCCCGGTTGTGGAAGATGACAGACAATTTATACACAAACAATTATCCAAACTAGGAGGGTACACAAATATAAATAATTAAGAATTTAGTATAATGTTCGTTTCACTGTGTTCGTGTTATGCATTTTATGTGCACTGCATGGATTGAAATAAGGTTATGTCATATGGGAGTTCCATAGCCAAAATATTTTATGAATTTGAATGGATTTGTCATATTGATTGCTTCATTATAAACGTTGAATTTGAGCATGGGTAGGGCAGGCCAGAAACCAGGGCATATCTTGGAAACATGGAGATAGTTGGCTCCCCTGATTTCAACCTTTCTAATGTATTCGTTTCTATTGTTTGAACCACACACATATAGGTTCAACGTTCTTTGTTTCAATTGTACAGTAAATATTAATGTTATTGGTATTTAATATAATACAGTGGCATAGTATACAAGTATATACCTGATCTTCATTACAATTCCATAATATCACATTATTGAAATTAATTACTATTTTGTTGAACCTATACAGGCATTCGAAGAAAATCGACAGAGCAACAAAAGATAATGCTGTTTTAACAGTGCTATAAATACATTGTGTAATATTAATAAATACATTTCTTTCAACCAGTCAATAGTTTTGTTCCATTTACCGAAATGTTATTGTATGTCCCCAATTATGGAAACATTATTGATATCAGGAAGGCCTTCCAAGCCATGAGGGGACACAGTCCCCAATATCAGGAAGGCTTTCCAAGCCATGAGGGGACACAGTCCCCAATATTGTTTGACTGAACTTTTGATAATGTCAAACATAACGTGCTACTTCCAGGGTTTAAACTGGAAATCTAGCATGTAAAGCAGGCATCTATCATATAAATGAACATGTTATTGAATATGAAATTACTAAACTATGTTAGTAAAAATGTCCAAAATTAAAACACACGCACGCACGCACGCACACACACATACATATATATATATAATTATGTGTGTGTGTGTGTGTGTGTGTGTGTGTGAGTGTGTGTGTGTGTGTGTGTGTGTGTGTGTGTGTGTGTGTGTGTGTGTGTGTGTGTGTGTGTGTGTGTGTGTGTGTGTGTGTGTGTGTGTGTGTGTGTGTGTGGAAGCAAGCGGCATATATATAATTAAAAGTCGTACAGAGGCCATGTTAAACCACTTGTGATGGTACCCAAACACGTGTCTGTTCTGTTTTGGTATAGATATCGACTGGTCTGAGACAGATCGGAGAGGCGTACGATGAGGAGCAAAGAACGACAGCGGCGGCGGTCGTTACCAACAAGACGAGGAGGTCACAACGTGTCGACCAGCGGCTACGCCCGAACAACCTACGACACAGGTTGAAGGTTATACGTCGCCGTCACCGCCGACACTTCCGTGACATAGATACTTCGAATTCGAATCCACCACCGCCGTCGGGTCGCCATGACGTAGAGACCCAGACGTTGCCTCCACCACCGGCGTCGGTTCACCAAGACGTAGAGACCCAGATGTCATCTCATATGAACACACACACACACACACACACACACACACACACACACACACACACACACACACACACACACACACACACACACACACACACACACACACACACACACACACACACACACACACACACACACACACACACACACACACACACACACACACACACACACACACACACACACACACACACACACCGTATATATATATATATATATATATATATATATATACATAGTATTAGAAGATAAACTGTATTAGTATAGAACATATGACCTTCTATTATGACATATAACTAGTGTATTGTGTTGTTGTTATTACATAAAATAACTTGTATCTATTTCTTGTTATGGTCACATTGAATAAACAGAAAACTTGTGTTTTAGTATGAAATAGTCTCCTCTGCTTATGAAAGAACGATTTATATATATTTCATCATCGTCATGTCATCACATGACTTCTGGTGAGGTGTGAAAACCCGTAAGTCAACTACACCTGACAAGCCTCTGGCGCAGCGGTAAATGGTCGCAAGCTAAAGGTCGCTGTACCTCTCATGTAATCATGGTATATAAATCGATCCTTTTATAACAGTGCAAAATTACATATGTAATACACAAAACAACATATGTATGTATATTTAATAAAAGTTACAAAAGGATTGGCACGTGTTGCCATTGTAGTACTCCTAGAGACTCCTGTAACACCCCTGTATAGACATAGTCGAGAGAACCCATAGTACTCGAAATAGTGGTGCCTGTAGCAGATAAAAAGAAAGTCTTGCACCTGTAGCAAGCAAATATTCGAAAACATTGGCGCCCCTAGTGGATAGGAGGAATGTGTAAACATTACCGTCTGAATGAACATGTTTGATGACCATGTCTCATCCTTCGTCACCACCACCACTACCACAGTCACCACAACCACCACCACCACTCCACGTACACGTAAGCGCGCACTGAACGATATATAAGTGTATTGAGGGCTCGTGGTGTTTCAGTTGTAGGTGCTGCTACCATCATGAAAAGACATCAATGCCGCCATGTTTGCGTATTGGACACGTAAGCAGAGCTACGACGTCACGTGGAAAGTCACGGGACATCATCTCTCGATCAGCATACGTCCTCGTCGGCGCCACCAATGGTGCCATCTAGCGATCATGCAAAGAAGATAGCAAAATACGTGTGCGAGAGATGCGGTGTATCATTTGGGAGGCGGGACAATCTACAGCGTCACGCAGGGCTGTATGTAGTAGTAGTAGTAGTAGTAGTAGTAGTAGTAGTAGTAGTAGTAGTAGTAGTAGTAGTAGTAGTAGTAGTAGTAGTAGTAGGAGTAGTAGTAGTAGTAGTAGTAGTAGTAGTAGTAGTAGTAGTAGTAGTAGTAGTAGCAGTAGCAGTAGCAGTAGTAGTAGTAGTAGTAGTAGTAGTAGTAGTAGTAGTAGTAGTTGTAGTAGTAGTAGTAGTCATGGTCGTCAAGAAAGCACTACCTACGCGAGCAAGAAATGTGGGCTGAATTTCTACAAACGTCATAACCTGAGAAGACGCGGATGAACCACGTGTACCGACATCGTCGAGCCACCATTACAGAAGAGATCGAAATGGGAAGACACCACGGCCCATCTGCTTGTTGCCAAAGAAGATCTCATCGAACCACCCGCTCGACTTCCCATCTCCAACACTCTGTCGACGGAACTGTTAGGCCTCGTTCGAGAGCACTTGTCAACCATCAGAACAAGCATATTGAGAGGTTCCCTCCAGTGCAGGTACAATTATAGATTAACTACGCTAGGTATGATTGTTCTAGAGGCACCTTTGAAGATCATGTTCCAGGAACAGACCACTCTTTCAAGATCAATCTCAGTTACGGGTACGTTCTGAGGAACAAGAACATGGGCCGATACAAATACTATCATTCCTCTTGCAACTGCTGCAGACGGTACCTGGACGAATCCATTCTCATCACCCACAGCGAGGACTTTGATGCATTTCTCGAACGCATCCGAGAACCCGACACCTTGCCATCAATCGAAGACTGGACTCGGCGTGGATGTGCGAACTCGTGACGAATGTCACCTTCTTCTTCAACCGCATCGTCGATCATCCTATAGGATGAGTATCCGAATCGTTGCTCTACTAACCGTATCGCGCCACCTTTGACTTAGAGTGCTGGTTTGACACTGCACAACTTCCTTCAGATAATGACAAAATCCACCGGGTAGCGAATCACGTCCTGTTGTGCGTCAGCGTGGCATCGAACGTACCCGGACACGATCAAGTTAAATGTCTCGTCACGTACGGAGACAATAACAAGTTGGTGGCCGACATGATGGAGTGACGCTGCGTACAAAGAAATCAATGACTCTTACGAGGACGTATTGTAACAACTCGCAGAAGCACAGACGGACTGGGACGAACGGGAGCATGCTACTCGATCACCCGAGGATGATGACGCTGCACGATCACCCAAGTATGATGATGACAACAACGACAAGGAGTCTCGACCACAGACCAATCCGTACAAAAAGCTGGTGGGACAATTATACGGACGGTTGCATCAATCAAAGACAGAGGAACAAGAAGAAGATAAAGAAGACAAAGATGGTATCAGGTCCATTTTCGTCATGAAACGCAACAACACGTTCATGTGTCTGTCAACGGATCAGCTGACAGGAACAATTACATTGCCCCGGTGTTCGGCTACGATAAATGTCGGAAAGCGTCCGGATGCGAGGATAGGAATGGTCATTTCCTGTACGAGTACATGGACTGCTTAAAGGGGCTCGACAACACCTTTCTTCCACCGAAAGAGGCCTTCAGTCGACTGAATAACAAAGATATGTCTGACGAGGATTACGCCAGTGGCCAAGAGGCGTGGCGCGAGAACGGCATGACGACTTTGCGAGACTTTCTCGTTTGGAACAACAATCGGGGTGGGGTTCCTTTTCTGCTGGCCATTCACAGAGAGTTTGCGTTCTATGAGCAACGTGCCGTAGACATGTTCAAGCAAGGCATCAGCGCACCCGGTCTGACCTTGCTCTACCTGTTCAATGGCCTACCGGAAAACGCCTTGATCAGCTCGTGATAGATCACGTGGTTGGCGGACCGTCATTAGTTTTCCACCGCTACCACGAGAAAGTGATAACTACAGAGGAATCACGTTGTTGGTAAGATTCCAAACAGAATAATCCTAGAGAGAATGAAAGGCAAAGTGGACCAAACTTTGCGTGACCAGCAAGCAGGCTTCAGGCAGGACAGATCGTGTACTGACCAGATTGCAACACAGCGAATCATAGTGGAACAATCCATCAAATGGAACTTATCCCTATACATCAACTTTGTTGATTACGAGAAAGCCTTTGACAGTGTGGACACGGAGACGCTCTGGTAAGTGCTAAGACACTATGGGGTGCCAAAGAAACTAGTCAACATGATCAAAAACTCCTATGAGGGAATGTCATGCAGTCATTCATAGGTCAACTTACAAAGAACTTTCAGGTTAGGACGGGGGTGAGATAGGGGTGTTTACTGTCACCATTCCTCTTCATTCTAGTCATAAACTGGGTCATGAAAACCAAAGCAACCAAAGAGAAACGAAATGGAATCCAGTGGACGATGCTGACCCAACTTGATGACCTGGACTTTGCGGATGACCTTGCACTCCTGCCTCACAGCCATAGGCAGATGCAGGACAAAACAACAGAACTGACATTGATTTCAGCGCAGGTTGGGTTGAAAATCAACAAAAGGAAAACAAAGATCCTGAGAACAAATACTACTTGCGAAACGCCAATCATGCTTGAGGGAGAGACACTGGAAGAGGTTAAAGATGTCAGATATCTAGGCAGCATAGTGGATACGCATGGAGGGACAGAAGCTGACGTAATGAAAAGGACCAGCAAAGCAAGGGTAGCTTTCCACCTGTTGAGAAATGTGAGGAAGTCAAAGGTAATTGGAGAAACCACAAAAATACGCTTGTTTAACACAACTGTAAAGTCCGTGTTGCTGTACGGAGCGGAAACCTGGCGAATAAAGAAGACCACGCTGTAAAGGATCCAGACATTTGTCAACCATTGCCTGCGAAGAATTCTGCGAATACACTGGATGGACAGGGTGAGCAACAAAGACCTCTGGGATAGAACACACCAAGCCCATATATATATATATATATATATATATATATATATATATATATATATATATATATATATATATCCTTAAGAGGAGATGGGGATGGCTTGGCCACACCTTGAGAAAGCCAAGCACAAACATAATCAAACAGGTCCTGACGAGGAACCCCCAAGGCAAGAGAAAGAGGGTGATAACAAAAAAACACCTGGCGGCGTGATCTCGATGCAGACATCAAGCAAACAGGGAATGGCTGGCACAACTGGAAAGGATTGCCCAAGACAGGAGGCGCTGGAGAAATGTTGTGGATGGCCTATGCTCCAGGAGGAGTTAAGGTCCTATGTAAGTAAGTACCACGAGAAAGGGTTTACCAAGTAACGTCAGAACAAGTACGGGGAGTCCGCTCGACCTTGTCGGTCGGTTATCGGATACGCTGCCAACGCTCTGTGCTTGTGGTCTCTCATGCAAGACATGCCGGTGGGATGGTACACGCGACGACGGGAAGAGAAAGAGGTCCGGCCCGAATCGGCGCAGCTGCACGGCGCACACCAAGGCCCTCGAGAAGAGCACGGTCAAATATCCGATGCGGCCTGTCTACTGCAAGGTGTACTCCATTCATGCTGGCGCCCGGTCGCACACGCACGAGAACCTGTTCCTCGGCACACTGCCGAAACTTCTAGTGATGTGCTACATCAACAACTAAGCATACGATGGTTCGTACGCCAAGAATCCGTTTCACGCCAAGAACAACTATATCAACTTCCTCGCCGTGGACGAGCGACAGACCACTTTGACCGGTAAGGTGTGACAGGACGATGGGAACGGACTGCCTCGCAGCGACTTCCGGTACGACTACACCTTCTTTGGTTTTGATCTGGCCCCCGACGATTGCGATAGTGCCTGCTACGACGAAATAGACAAGAGCCGCAACATCATCTACTACATCAGACTACGCGCGAAGACCGTAAGACCTGCCGCCACGACGCGCGGCGTTCCGCACCTTCATCATACTCATCATAATGTTGTAGTCGTAGTAGTATTACACGCTACCCTCTTGTATCGTGCTTGTGTTGCTCAATAAAATACGAGTGCACTTGTTTAATACCGTGTTTTGTTCGTTTCTCGTGTACTCGTCAGGCACCCACCACCCGCACATCCATCTTAATAACTGATGTCCACCCTCTTACACGGTTGACCTTTGACCTCCATCATCCTTGACCACTCGTTTGAACAGTCCTTTAGTAGCTAGGGAGCGCTGATGACGCCCATGTAGTCCTACAGCCATCGGGGAGCTGATGTCCAGTGAACGATAATACATCTCTTTCCTTATACTCTCACACAGGCCATATCGCCCGGGTTTTCTCCAATGTCTATTTTTAGTTACCTCTTTACATGGTCTCCTCTCTTGCTCCTTCAGGGTGACCTGAAGGAAAATTTTGTTTTACATGAAGGCTGAGAATTCACGAAGGCGAGTGAGAGTCGCATAAGCGAGACTATCTATGGCGCATTTACGGAACTAATAATTCTTCAGTACCATCAGAACCACGAAGGCGATTAAACAAAGGGGTAATATCAAGATATTTATTAAAACACAACACACACATCTCACGTAAAACACATTATGACTACGACCCTTTGGTGTCAAATCGCACCGTTTCATGTCAAATCAAACCATTAGTCATAGTTGACGATGCTATGTCTGAGCCTGCAGCGAACCTCCTATATCAGCCTGGTCAAACAAAGAATATGGTCATCAGTCGTCACGCCTATAACCACTTAACAACCTTGTGCAAGACTATCTTGCTAAAGATATGATGACGAATGTAGAGCCAGTCTGATATAAACACATTTGTAGGGCATCTCCCCACATCTGATCTCGCTATATGTATAAACTGTGTCACATAGGGTTTGTACCATTGTGCACATGTTCGTAAGCGAGTGTATATAACCACTCTACGAAAATTGGCATCTCAGACAATACATTTTAGGGGACTTTCCCAAGTTTCTTCACCGTACTACTGCTACACAAATGTCGAACTTCAACGGTTTCTCACCAGTGTCACTTCGTACAAGTAACTTTCGTAGTTAAGTCACACGTTAGCAATCATTTTCCAGAAGTATCACGTTTTAATAATTTCTCAACGGTACAAGTGCGAACATTCACATCTAAGGTACTGCAGTTTCTAAGCTCTTTTTCACAGGTGTCACATCTGAACGTTTCTCCACAGCGTAAATGCGCATGTGCATCTTTAGTGAACTATGCCAGGTAAACAACTCCCACAGGTGACACACTTGAAGGGTTTCTCACCTATGTATATGTGACGGTTAACGAACAATGACTGATAATAATTATTGCAAATCACATGTATCGCATTTCAAAGGTTTCTGTGAGACATTTAGTGGCCTTTCAGCGTCATGGGTATTCCACAGGTATCACATTTGTTGGGTTTCTCACTAGTGTGCATGTGGACATTTTCTCAGCTTACCATTTTCTGCGAATTGTTCACCACAGGTATCACATTTCTAATGTTTCTCCCCAGTGTGGATACAAACATGTTTTTTGGATACAAACATGCTTTCGGGTTGAGAACTGTGCACCACAGGTGTCACATTTTAAAGGTTTCTACCAATGTATAGATATGGCAATGTATCTTTAATGCACCACTTGCTGAGAAGCGTCCACCACATCACCACATATATCACATTTATAGGGTTTTTCACCAGTATGGATACGGATGTTTCTTCAAATCACCACGTGATGAGAAGTACAAACCACATGTATCACATTTGTATGGTTTCTCATCAGTATGGATACGGCCATGTTTCTTCAAATCTCCAGTTGTCGAGAACCATGCACCAGAGCTATCACATTTGAAATGTTTCTCCCAAGAATGGATACGGGCATGTGTCTTCAAATGACCACTTCGAAATTGCACCACAGGTGGCAAATTTGAAAGGTTTCTCTCCAGTATGGATTTTAAAAAGTTTTTTCTAACTACGACTTTGTGAGAATTGTGCATCACAGGCATCGCTTTTGAAAGGTTTCTCCCCAGTATGGATACGGACATGTTTCTTCAAATGACCACTTGTTGCGAATTGGGCACCACAGGTGTCACATTTGAAAGGTTTCTCCCCAGTATGGATACGGATATGTCTCTTCAAATTACCACTTTCTGAGAATTGTGCACCGCAGGTATCACATTTGAAAGGTTTATCACCAGTATGGATACGGATATGTCTCTTCAAATGATCACTTTCTGAGAATTGTGCACCACAGGTATCACATTTGAAAGGTTTCTCACCAGTATGGATACGGATATGTCTCTTCAAATAACCACTTGTTGAGAATTGTGCACCACAGGTGTCACATTTGAAAGGTTTCTCACCAGTATGGATACGGATATGTCTCTTCAAACTAAAACTTTCTGAGAAATGTGCACCACAGGTGTCACAATTGAAAAGTTTTTCCCCAGTATGGATACGGACATGCATTTTCAAATGACCACTTCTTGAGAATTGTTCACCACAGGTGTCACATTTGAAAGGTTTCTCCCCAATATGGATAAGGACATGTGTCTTCAATTGACCACTTGTTGAGAATTGGGCACCACAGGTATCACAGTTGAAAGTTTTCTCCCCAGTATGGCTGCGGACATGTGTTTTCAAACTACCACTTTCTGAGAAATGTGCACCACAGGTGTCACAATTGAAACGTTTTTCCCCAGTATGGATACGGACATGCATTTTCAAATGACCACTTTGTGAGAATTGTGCATCACAGGTATCACATGTGTAGGGTTTCTCCCTAGTATGGATGCGGACATGTTTTTTCAAATGACCACTTTCTGAGAATTGTGCACCACAGGTATCACATTTGAAAGGTTTCTCACCAGTATGGATACGGACATGTGTCTTCAAATGACTACTTGTTGAGAATTGTGCACCACAGGTAGCACATTTGAAAGGTTTTTCACCAGTATGGGTACGGACATGTGTCTTCAAATGACCACTTTGTGAGAAATGCGCACCACAGGTGTCACAACTGAAAGGTTTGTCTCCAGTATGGATACGGAGATGTATTTTCAAATGACCACTTTGTGAGAAATGTGCACCACAGGTGTCACAACTGAAAGGTTTCTCCCCAGTATGGATGCTGACATGTTTCTTCAAACTACCACTTTCTGAGAATTGTGCACAACAGGTGTCACATTTGAAAGGTTTCTCACCAGTATGGATACGGATATGTGTCTTTAAATTACCACTTGCTGAGAATTGTGCACCACAGGTATCACATTTGAAAGGCTTCTCCCCAGTATGGATACGGACGTGTGTCTTTAAATGACCACTTTGTGAGAAATGTGCACCACAGGTGTCACAACTGAAAGGTTTCTCCCCAGTATGGATGCTGACATGTTTCTTCAAACAACCACTTTCTGAGAATTGTGCACAACAGGTGTCACATTTGAAAGGTTTCTCACCAGTATGGATACGGTTATGTTTCTTTAAATTACCACTTGCTGAGAATTGTGCACCACAGGTGTCACATTTGAAAGGTTTCTCCCCAGTATGGATACGGACATGTGTCTTCAAATGACCACTTTGTGAGAAATGTGCACCACACGTGTCACATTTGAAGGGTTTTTCGACAGTGTGAGTGCACATCTGGAACTTTAAAGCACTACTCTGAATAGAAGGTTTTTTCACTTGTGTCATTTTGAAAGGGTTTTGCACCAGTCTCGGAATGCAAATGAGTTTTTATGTCACAACCGTGCGAACACTGTATCACATTTGAATGATTTCCCCACCACAAAGGATGATGTCACAGGTTTCTCTTGCACTTCAAGGCAAAGATGTGGATATTCAGTGAACTGGATCGATGCACTACATTGTGTTGGTACACTGTCCCTTTCTGTTGCAAACTTGTCACTGTCCCCAGAGTGGTGAAACCAGCAGAACTGGACACTTGTTGTTGTCAACGTGAGTCTGCATGTTTATCAGTGGATTGTAGACACTTCTGACATCATAGTCACCTAAAACAATTTCAAAGTCATTAAGTGGAGGCATAGGTAATAAAAGTATCAGGATTTTTTTTATTGCATATTTATTAAAAATATATTGAATACATGTCTGCCTGACCCCCTTTCCATGGAAATAAAAACATTGGCTGATTTATAAAGGGTAGTCCTAAATTGCACCCCTTAATATATAATGGATTTTTTCTGTCACTATTATGATTGGTTTATTTAAACAGAAATGGTTTTGGGCCTATGCACCTGTAAAAATTATTGAAACATAACCATTGCGACTACAACTCAGAATTTCACGCCAGTGGTTTACCAGGAAAATATTTTTTAACACACAGCATTTTAATTTCTATGGCTATGACATACTGTTAATTAATCGAATGTTATGAGCACGGTTAGTCTAGAAACATTTGCTCACCAAATTAAAATATATCTGTATACACCTATTCCTATATGTGTCAATAAGATATGGCTGTGCTATTGTTTGCACTTGTTAACATGTCAGCCCTCTGTGAACCGGAGAATTGACCGGAATCTCCCAATTTTAGAACACTTCCCGAGTAATATCTGGAATAATATTCTTGATTATAGTTATACTTTGTTAGTTTTTATTACCTCTGTTAGGTGCATAACCCCCAAAACCATGACTTTTGTTTCACTGTAATTGTATAACTTTAACAAAGGATTTTTTTTAAATATTTTAACCAATTTTCACACTGATATTATTTTAAATGCACTAATTGTCAACACATTTTTATACATTAATTACTCCCACGATATTGCACATAGCAAAGACACTAATTGGTGAGTTTTGGAAGAAAATAAAAAATATGTGAATACAACAATCCAAAATAGATGTGAATATCAATTTGACTTAACTGGAGTTGCAAGTTCATTTTGTTTGCAAAATGTAATGTCTTGTAATGTGAATCAAAGATTGAAAAATGGCATTGATTACTTGACAGAGGCAAGCTTTATTCATGTGTAAAACTAACATAGAAGTAAAAGATTGTCATCAGAGTTAAGTTTATTTAATATTCAACAAAATAGCCATTGAAATACGGCGGACACATATTTTGTACATTTTCTTTTAAACAAACGCACTATTTCATTGGGGTATCTCCCATTAATTCCAGGTCCAACAGTGATATATAAAGTGGTTGTCCAATGCCCATTGAAAGTTCCAAGCCCAAAAGTCCTTTCCCCATGTCTGGACGAATGCATCACATGGACACTTTCAAAACTCACACGTAGTGGCACTGTCATGTGAAACAACATATCAGTAGAGACAAGTTGAGTGGCACTGTCACAAGTCACAGATGACGGGACTATCATCTGAAACAACATTAAAATTATGTATTTTTGTCATTTAGTTACAAGTTTATTCATAGCAATGTTCAATCTATGAAATACCAAAATCAACAGCCTTCCTGTGTGTTGCCATGCCCACCATCAGGGGAATGCAGCCCTTCCACTGTGTGTCCAAATCAAATCGTTAAATTTATAAGGCTGCATTCCAACCACACCTGGAGTCAATTAGATTACAAAGTAATCTAATAGGCCATACTTTTTTTATGTTATGTTTTACGGGCAAATGTTTCAAGAAAGCAGTGTCAGGAATCAGAATAAAATTAAAATACCAGGAAATCATAGCATCACATGATATAAGGGTTTAAATAATGTATACTCCCTATATAATGTGACATTATAATTATACAATCAGTACAAGGGAAATCTATTCCTGCAAAACGTGTGTGTGGTCTCTAAAAAAGAGGGCATAGTTCCAATGAATAAATTATGAGGTCGAGGGGCTGCTTCCCCAAGCCCAGGCATCCCTTGCAGGTGGATCAAACAGTGCCTTACTACTGGAGGCAGGGGCTGTGGGAAGTCCCATGGTGACCTAGTGGAGGGCTTGGAGGCAGGGGCTGTGGGAAGTCCCATGGTGACCTAGTGGAGGGCCTGGAGGCAGGGGCTGTGGGAAGTCCCATGGTGACCTAGTGGAGGGCCTGGAGGCAGGGGCTGTGGGAAGTCACATGGTGCCCTCCCATGACTACTGCCTTCGGCGCGGGTTTAGTAGGCCACATGGTCAAAACTGTTCGGTTCAAACCCCATACATCAGCGTATAGCCACCGGGAGTTTTCTTTGATTTACAGTAAAAACATTTTATTTTTGGTTTAATACGTGCATTTGATAAATGAAGGCATCGGCAGCAATAAAAAGGGCACCTGTTCAATTTTATTCTATATCCAGGAAATTCATGTCGGCGGGCCCGTAAAACATAAAATAAAAAAGTCTGGCTTTACTATTACTTCGTTTCCTTTCTATTGCTATTACTAACATACATCCGTGGCTTTGTTTGAAGTTGATGATAGAATGCAGTTGTGCTGTGTGAGGCGTCACACCTATTGTCAGAATTGTTCCTTTGAACTGCTTCTGTTGACCAATTTATACAATGAAGCAATACAGTTATTTGTGTAAACTGTCCATGGCTTCATAGTTGTGGTTGTCTTACCCATTGTCTTTGTTGATTATTGGAGCCAATACAAAATTAGCCAGCATTAATTCAAACTGTAACAGAAATGTAACAGCTCAATTACTATTACACTGCCTTATACCAGACCTGAGGCCGAAGTACTCGGTACTCGAGTACATTTTTGAAATACTCGTACTCATTTTGGTCATGTACTCGTACTTGTGTTCAATGTGCTCACATTTTACGAGTACATTACGAGTACATTTAAGTACTATCTCAATATGATATTGTGAACATTATTTAATTTCTTATTTTATCAAATGATTAACAACTACAACAATAATTTGAAAAAGTATGGTAGCAAATTGTATTACCTGCATATGAATAAAATAAAAACAATCGTGTTCTTGCATGCATCTCAGCTAAGTTATGGATCTTTTGTAACACAGGATCATTAAAAACACTTTTATTATGTCAATTATATTGTAATAACCATGATATTAATTGCAGTAGCCCCTCATTTGTAATAATTATTATTGTTACATTTAGTAGATGTGGTTTCGTTTTTACTTGGTATTGATGAGTTTTCACAAATTCACACCGTAGATCACTTTTTTGCACATTAAATGCACTGAAGCCACAAAGGCTTCACTTCAAGAGGCAGCATCTTTTGATACTTTTCCCAGTCAGAAACCCCTATTTCATATCCATAGTTGTACTAGTTACCAGTTCAGGCCATAATCCTTGTGTTTGTTTAATTAAGCCAACAAGTCCAGTAAGCCCATAATGAAAGGGCCATTCATCAGTTAGCCATAAAATGCCTTTGTTGCTATCACAAGTGACAGTGCTAAATACAGCTAGCTGAGACTTCTTCTGAAGAAGTTTGATGGCTCAAGTCAGACAGCCTGCACCAGTATTGTCTGGTGCCAATTTGTAGTGTGGTTAAAGTACAAAGGGGATATTGAGCCCTGGACATTGGCAGGTGCTAATCCACTCTCTCAGCAAACATTAGATGTGGACTTGTGGTCACTGCCAGCAACAACATGCCTAACAGTGTTAATTGATTCATATATCATATCTATCTATTTCGTGCCATACAGTGCAAATTAAATATTACTTTTTTTTTATAAAAAAATAGTTTGACCCCTTTGTGCGTAGAAACGTCGTCGTGATTGTGATGCAACTGTGTCTGTAGTAATAAACGCGCCATATTGAAAACTAATGAAAACACGACTAAGGCTAATGCTGCTATTTGAAGCAATTCCAATCGCTAAAACTGCCCTAAAAACAATACTTGATACTCACACATGCCATTTGTGCACCTAGGGCTAGGCTAGGCTTAGGCTAAGACTAAGGTGATGTAGTATGATATAATGAACGTCTTGGCCTGGGCCTGGCCCTTGCCTTGGGCTTGGGATATATATTATTATAAAGCGAGGTAACAGTGAAACACAAAGCCTTAATAATAAGGGCCCGGAATATGCAAGATTACCTTATAACACAATTTACATCAATGTAAAGAGGGAGTATTCAGTATATTAATTCTTGCCCGCCCTGATGAAACAACAAAGACTGAACAATTTCCTAACTCTTTTAAAATTGATGGAACAACTGTTACCGATAAAACGGATATTGCCAATCAATTTAATTTATTTTTTACAAATATTGGTCCCAAACTTGCATCACAAATAAGTAGTAACGGCAAATGTCATAGAGATTATTTGAAAAACCAGACCATACATAAATTCACGTTTAAACCTATAAGTGAAGATACTACAATTAATATAATTAACCGTATGCATCCTAAATCTAGTAGTGGCAAAGACGGCATATCAACTATATTATTAAAAACAATAAAACATGAAATTTGTAAACCTGTCACCACAATACTCAATCAATCTTTGTCAACAGGTATATTTCCTGATAAACTAAAAGTTGCTAAAGTAATACCACTATTCAAAAAAGGTGATAATACCATTTTTGATAATTACCGTCCAATTTCGATCTTACCAGCAATTTCTAAAGTATTTGAGAGAGTCATATTTGACCAACTACACGAATATTTCCACAATAGAGAGCTATACTACAGTAGTCAATATGGCTTCAGAGAGAAACATTCAACCGAACTTGCCACCCTTGAAATAATAGACAGAATTATTCAGGAAATGGACAAACATCTAACTCCAATAAATATATATATTGATTTATCAAAAGCCTTTGATACAATAGACCATAATATACTCATGGATAAATTAAAGCACTATGGCATAAAAGGCACAGCATTTAACCTCTTTAAGACCTATTTATCAAATCGTAAACAGTACGTACAATTTGGACACGTAAAATCTAAAGAAGCATATATTACTACTGGTGTCCCACAAGGGTCGATATTAGGACCTTTGTTGTTCATTATATACATTAATGACCTACCAATTGCTAGTGACCTTTTCAACTTCATAACTTATGCTGACGATACAACCCTAACCAGTACATTAGATGTCTTTAATCGACCCGGTGACTTAAATAACAATATAAACGAAGAACTAAACAAGATATGTGACTGGCTTAACGTAAACAAACTTGCTCTAAATGTTGACAAAACTAAAGCTATGATTTTTCATATGCCACAAAAGAAAGTAGAAAAGCCTGTGCTATTAGTAAATGGAACTGTAATTGAATATGTAAATAACTTCAACTTTTTGGGCATCACATTAAATAATCACTTGAACTGGGACAGTCACATAAACAAAGTAGCATACAAAATATCTAGAACCACTGGAATTCTAAAAAAACTGACACATTTTTTACCACAGCATATTCTAAGGACAATGTACAATTCTATCATATTACCTCATATAAACTATGGTATATTGGCATGGGGGTATCAAACGCAACGCATATTTATACTTCAGAAAAAAGCAATTAGAATAATCACGTTAAGTAAATATAATGCACACACTGCTCCTATTTATAAAGAACTCAAATTATTAAAGGTCAGTGACATCCACAAGCTACAAGAACTTAAGTTTTATCATAAATTAATAAATAAACAACTACCTGAATATTTTTATAATATACCTTATACTAACACTTTTGAAATACATCAATATGACACACGAGACAATAATCGCTTATTTATGTCAAGAAATAATCATGTTTTCGCAAACAAATGTATTAGATACAGCATGATTAGAACTGTTAACAATAGTCCAAATGATATTACTGACAAAGTCCATACTCATAGTCTATATGGTTTCTCCAGTTACATAAAACAATATCTTCTTGGTAATTATGAATACAACTGTACCAAAACAAATTGTTACATTTGCCGAAATCAGGGCATACGTGTATAGTTATTTATTTGTGTAATTAATATGTAGGTATATCTTGTAGGCAGCCATACATATGCATATATGTACATGGATATGCTTGTATACATATAGTTTATACATATATATATATATATATATATGATTATTATATAATTATAAACTTAGTACTTTTATTATTGCTATCACTTGTATTCTTAATTTTTAATATAATATTTTCAATTGCTTGACTAAACCAGTGGTGGCTCCCATGATAGCGACATACTCAATGTCTTAATGGGAGTCTCCGTGACCATTTATTTTATTTACTTTGTTTATATGTCGATTGTATTACATTTACTTGGTCAAAATAAATGAGTCTGAATCTGAATCTGAATCTGTCCGACCTTTACTTAATGCTTGTGAATGTAGTTCCTATATTATCGCTCACATCCCGATGTTTGGTAGAAATGCGAACCGTGAAAACTGTCACCTCTAACCTACACGTCGTATTATCAAAAATGACACTCACTTCCACAGAACTGATAAAGCAATATTATGGTATAAGGACAGTGTAAAACCACCTTACGAATTTTCGAGACGTACGATAATTTGTAATCGTGCCACCTAGTGATACATCTCGGATTAATAAAGGTGCTGCCACCTGGCGATTATCATACTGGTCATATTTTCCTGACCATACGCAAGCTTGTAGGGGAACTATACGCACAGACGTAAACACGTACGTGTGTGTGACAGGGGTCTCAACCTCCCGTCTCCCACCTGTTTTTGGGGCCCATCACTCACCATGTTTAGGGTGGACTTCTCACCAATCCCACCTCCCACCTATTTTTAATCCAACCTCCTGCTTCCCATTATACCTGCCAAACACCCCATCATGTGTCGGGGAGATTGTTGTAAATTGTGTTATTAATTAGGTAATCTTGCATATTCCGGGCCCTTATTATTACGGCTTTGTGTTTCACTGTTACCTCGCTTTATAATAATATATATCCCAGGCCAAGGCCACGAGGCACGACGTTCATTATATCATACTACATCACCTTAGTCTTAGCCTAAGCCTAGCCTAGCCCTAGGTGCACAAATGGCATGTGTGAGTGTCAAGTGTTGTTTTTAGGGCAGTTTTAGCGATTGGAATTGCTACAAATAGCAGCATTAGCCTTAGTCGTGTTTTCATTAGTTTTCAATATGGCGCGTTTACCAAATGAGCATTACTTAACTGGCCTGAATTATTAGGGGTTTATGCCGACGGTTTTTACAGCATTTTGTACCTGAATGCGTTCTTTACATCATTCCGCATATGTTCCAGTAAAAAGTTCATATATTCTTTAAAAATATTGTGTTTTAGGCAGGGTTGTTTGATTTAAATCATTTGATTTAAATCATTGATTTAAATCATGATTTAAACCGCTACAAAAAAATCATTGATTTATGATTTTTTGGACTTCCGGTTTTTTTAATCGCTGATTTATATGAATTTAACACAAATAATTGTTTACAAGCATCGAGATCCACAAAGTTTTGTATGTTTTTAAAACAAAACACAAAGTGCGCACACTTGTACGTGTAGCTGTACTGACACCAGATAGCCTGATAGTGAAATATTTTATGACATTGTGTATGTTTGAGCTATTCCCTTTCTGAATGCGTGAAGCCACACAAACTTGTCTTCCAGAGGAAGTATCTTTTCAACACAGAAGCCCTGAGTTAAAATCCACTTATAGCTTGTGCTAGTTGTTACCAATTCAGTATGTTGACTCAGTTGTTTAATACTGTACTAGTTTGTGTTCTGGTTAAAAACCTTTAGAGTACACAGAGCCCTGGACAGGTGCTAATCCACCCTACAAGCAAACAATAATTACCACTGCTACAGCCACAGACACACAGCATGCTTTCCTTTCCAAGACAGATTATGCAACTACAGGGGGTGAGGCCTTGTGGACATTGTCTAATGTCTTTATATAAGCAAAACTCATGTACCCTCTGTTAAGACAAGAACCCAAATCGATTTGAATATAACATGTTTGAAAGAGTTTACACATTTAAACATCTATATAAATATCTATATACCAGATTTAAAAAAAAAAAAAAAAAAAACCAAATCCGATTTAAATTAAAAAAAATCGATTTTTTAAAATTTTGTTTTATAAAAATAATGATTTTTTCAACCCTGGTTTTAGGCTACTTTGAATAAGTTTTACACATCAAAACAGCAGAACCGATTGCATGATAAACATGGCGCGTGTGCGATTTGCGCATTAGTCACGCCTCGGTGCCATCAGAACCGCGAAGGCAATCTTTGTGTGTATCGCGCGTACAATTACGCATCGTAAAAAATTAAAAGTTAAAAAAAGAGAAAGTAAGCTCAAAAAATTTTTCAAACGAAAGAATTCTACAACAAAATAAAATATTCTCCCCAATTTTTATATTAAACGCAACATTTGTAAAGCACATACAGTCACTTGTAATGTAATATTTCATCTTTTATTTAATTAAATATTTGATGTTGCAAATATTATTTTTTTATAAATTATTTGGTTGATATTAGATGTTATGCGTATGCGCAACTACAAGGGGGCATCTCATTGCATTTCATTGTTAATATAATAAAATTTTATTTCATTTAATTCATATTATCTGTCGTTTGGTGAACAAAGACTATTGTTTTTGTAATTAAAAAGTATACTGTTGATATTGCATGTCATGCACATGTGCAACTTTAAAGGGACAACTCATTGCATGTCATTGTTAACATAACTAAATTGAAAAGAATGCATGGGTTAATTATCTGTCGTTTGGTGAACAAAGGTTATTGTTTTTGTATTAAAAAAAATATACTATGTGCAGTTGTAGTATCACCGATTTGTCTGAATACACATTTCTTGATCGAATGACTGATAACACATTCACAGCTCACATCCAGCGGATACACAATCCTGTGCATTCAATGTGTATTCGATGGTTATGCGCTCGTCACGACAGTTCGGGCAAATGCTACACAATTTCTTTTGTGCAACTGCCTCGGACCGAGGCCATAGGTGCGCGGAAGAAAGCCACACGATGTAAATACTTACTAAATAGTGTTATTATTTAGGCTTGGACAAGGATTTCCTACAGCAATTTACCTTATTTCTGCATGCGCTTACATAGGGGTATATATACGAAGCGTTAATCGGAACAACAATAAGAGGAAAATTGTATAAAGCCTGTGCCGGACTAGCCATGGTACAGGTGGTGTACTTGTACTCAGCACTCACCCCCACAATAAAGATGTGTAACAAAATTTTTACAATGCAAATAAAGGTTATTACATATACCGCATGTTGTATTTTTGTGTAGTTATGTGAGGAGGTTTTTTAGTCCTAGTTTCCATTTAGGTGGGGGAATTATATCCGAAGTAAGTGTGTCTGTATACCTACTTTACCATCTCCGGACAAAATAAATGTATGTTGTGATGTGATGCTAGGTCTACTGATTTTGTATAATAAAAGTGTTCAGATCATCTAATACGAAATTAGCCTCATCTTTGGTATTTCTCCTATTCAATACATATGATGTGTCAACATGTACTTGACTGAATTATTTTAAATAAACAAGATGCAGAAAAATTATGTTGCATGACTGCAAGGTCAAAATAATAATGATCGTTACGGGTTTTGTCCGTGAGGAGTTATGTCCGTACTCCATTTGTAACAATATTTACAAAGACAATGGGTAAGACAACCAAGGCTATGAAGCCATGGACAGTTTACACAAATAACTGTATTGGTTCATTGTATAAATTGGTTAACAGGAGCAGTTCAAAGGAACAATTCTGACAATAGGTGTGACGCCTCACACAGCACAACTGCATTCTATCATCAACTTCAAACAAAGCCACGGATGTATGTTAGGAATAGCAATAGAAAGGAAACAAAGTAATAGTAAAGCCAGACTTTTTTCTTTTATGTTTTAGGGGCCGCCGACATGAATTTCCTGGATATAGAATACAATTGAACAGGTGCCCTTTTTATTGCTGCCGATGCCTTCATTTATCAAATGCACGTATTAAACCAAAAATAAAATGTTTTTACTGTTGATGAAAGAAAACTCCCGGTGGCTATACGCTGCTGTATGGGGTTTGAACCGAACAGTTTTAACCATGTGGCCTACTAAACCCGCGCCGCTTACTTTTCTTGGAACACGCAGGCTAGCCCTATTACACTAAATACTGTCACCCCACCTGTAGTCTGATTCTAGGCTCAGAATAATTAGTGCCATAGTGGAAGGGTAAACTATTTTAATGAGGTTTTTCAAATCAGGAGCTGGTTATCTACATTTGTATCCACAGGAGGAATCAGCAGAGAGCATGACATATATCTTAGTTGTACTGGAAAGCCAAATGTGGTATCACTAATTTTAGTGTCATTGTGGGCAGCAGTTTAAATAAGGGCAAACTGAAGGCAGTAGTTATGGGAGGGCACCATGGGACTTCCCACAGCCCCTGCCTCCAGGCCCTCCACTAGGGCACCATGGGATTTCCCACAGCCCCTGCCTCCATTAGTAAGGCACCATTTGATCCATCTGCAAGGGATGCCTGGACATGGGGACGCAGCCCCTCGACCTCACCATTTATTCATTGGAACTATGCCCTCTTTTATAGACCACACACACGTTTTTCAGGAATAGATTTCCCTCGTACTGATTGTATAATTATAATGTCACATTATATAGGGAGTATACATTATTTAAACCCTTATATCATGTGATGCTACGATTTCCTGGTATTTTAATTTCATTCTGATTCCTGACACTGCTTTCTGGAAACATTTGCCCGTAAAACATAAAAAAAATAGTAATATTCCTTCCAACTATGTTCAACAGTTGTGGATGTTCATTGTAAGTTAATTTATTATTTCAGATTTATATCAACAATGCATATGGCATTGACATGTCAACTTGCGAGTGTCCCGCTGCTCTACTGTATGGGTGCGTACATATCAGACAAAGGGATTTGTCAGACTATATAAAGAAAATTGAAATGGTAGGGCAAATAAAACAAAAAGTCCAGAGTGATGGCGAATCCAGAAACTTTCTTTATTTTATATTGGCTGCGGAAGCAATTTATTTTGATTCTAAGTAAAGCAACCACAATTACAATCGTGATTGCACTGGCATCTTATTTAATAGTCACAAATTACAGCACTTATTTACATATACCGACATGTCAGTAAGACAGATGTCAAGTATGCCTGGATGAAACATCTGAAATCTCGAATTCCAAAGGACACACAGCCAGTTGCTGAACTGTATCCACACAGAAGACCGGAATACAGGTTATTATTGTTTTAATTTACAGAGAAAAGTTGCAAACTTTGTGGCAAATTAAGGATCTAAGGCACAACGCAACTGTCAAAGTTACTTTAAGAATTAATAAACATAATTTTATTTCCACTTCTAGGGCATTGTGTCGCCCGGTTGTGAAAGATGACAGACAATTTATGCAAAAACAATTATCCAAGCTAGGAGGATACACAAATAATTATAAATAATTAAGAATTTAGTATAATGTTCGTTTCACTGTGTTCGTGTTATGCATTTTATGTGCACTGCATGGATTGAAATAAGGTTATGTCATATGGGAGTTCCATAGCCAAAATATTTTATGAATTTTAATGGATTTGTCATATTATTGCTTCATTATAAACGTTGAATTTGAGCATGAGTAGGGCAGGCCAGAAATCAGGGCATATCTTGGAAACATGGAGATAGTTGGCTCCCCTGATTTCAACCTTTGTAATGTATTCGTTTCTATTGTTTGGACCACACACATATAGGTTCAACGTTCTTTGTTTCAACTGTACAGTAAATATTAATGTTATTGGTATTTAATATAATACAGTGACATAGTATACAAGTATATATCTGATCTTCATAACAATTCCATAATATCACATTATTGAAATTAATTACTATTATGTTGAACCCAATACAGTCATTCGAAGTAAATCGACAGAGCAACAAAAGATAATGCTGTTTTAACAGTGCTACAAATACATTGTGTAATATTAATAAATACATTTCTTTCAACCAGTCAATATTTTTGTTCCATTTACCGAAATGTTATTGTATGTCCCCAATTATGGAAACATTATTGATATCAGGTAGGCCTTCCAAGCCATGAGGGACACACAGTCCCCAATATCAGGAAGGCCTTCCAGGCTAGAGAGACACACAGTCCCCAATACCAGGAAGGCCTTCCAAGCCATGAGGGACACACAGTCCCCAATACCAGGAAGGCCTTCCAAGCCATGAGGGACACACAGTCCCCAATATCAGGAAGGCCTTCCAAGCCACGAGGGACACACAGTCCCCAGTATCAGGAAGGCCTTTCAAGCCATGAGGGACACACAGTCCCCAATATCAGGAAGGCCTTCCAAGCCATGAGGGACACATAGTCCCCAATATCAGGAAGGCCTTCCAAGCCATGAGGGACACACAGTCCCCAATATCAGGAAGGCCTTCCAAGCCATGAGGGACAAACAGTCCCCAATATCAGGAAGGCCTTCCAAGCCATGAGGGACACACAGTCCCCAATATTGTTTGACTGGACTTTTGATAATGTCAAACATAACGTGCCACTTCCAGGGTTTAACCTGGAAATCTAGCATGTAAAGCAGGCCTCTATCATATAAATTAAGCACAACAAAATTAACATGTTATTGAATATGAAATTACTAAACTATGTTAATAAAAATTTCCAAAATTAAAACACACGCACGCACGCACGCACGCACACACACATACACACACATTCTCGTGCAACTGCGTCAGTTCATTTGAAACCCGAGCTGCACAGGAAAAGATCCCGGGCAAGCGCCGCGAGATAATTAGATTAGCAACGTGACAGTCCCCAATATTGTTTGACTGAATTTTGATAATGTCAAACATAACGTGCCACTTCCAGGGTTTAACCTGGAAATCTAGCATGTAAAGCAGGCATCTATCATATAAATTAAGCACAACAAAATGAACATGTTATTGAATATGAAATTACTAAACTATGTTAATAAAAATGTCCAAAATTAAAACACACGCACGCACACACACACATACATATATACACATATATAATTATGTGTGTGTGTGTGTGTGTGTGTGTGTGTGTGTGTGTGTGTGTGTGTGTGTGTGTGTGTGTGTGTGTGTGTGTGTGTGTGTGTGTGTGTGTGTGTGTGTGTGTGTGTGTGTGTGTGTGTGTATGTGTATTAATTTTGGAATTTTTTACTAACATAGTTTAATAATTTCATAGTCAATAACATGTTCGTTTTGTTGTGCTTAATTTATAGTCGTGAGGGTTTCTGGGGTATACTAACTTATACTGGACAGTCAGGGACAAAATATGCTTGGTCAAATTCTCGTGCAACTGCGTCAGTTCATTTGAAACCCGAGCTGCACAGGAAAAGATCCCGGGCAAGCGCCGCGAGATAATTAGATTAGCAACGTGACATAACGGTCTAGCACATTCGACACGTGCCCAGACAGAGCTGCGTGCTGTAACGGCCGCTGCGGTGAGATAACGAATATCGTCATCGGCAATGGAGGGCCACCTACCAGCGTACTGCGCCATAACTGCTCTGATTCGATATAGAAAATTCTTCTCTATACACGACACTCTCTACATGCGCCATGGCAGTACAGCGATTCCTCGACAGCAGTATCCATCGACGATGAACTTGTCGCTTCTACAAACCGAGGTAGGGAAAGGGACTTATATTTTTAGAAAGAACACATACCATTGTGAATTGCGCAACGCAAGATAAATA
>OY759272.1:45618685-45708685 GCA_963662155.1 Lamellibrachia columna
TAGTAGTAGTAGTAGTAGTAGTAGTAGTAGTAGTAGTAGTAGTAGTAGTAGTAGTAGTAGTAGTAGTAGTAGTAGTAGTAGAAGTAGTAGTCATGGTCGTCAAGAAAGCACTACCTATGCGTGCAAGAAATGGGGGCTGAATTTCTACAAACGATATAACCTGAGCAGACGCGGATGAACCACGTGTACCGACGTCGTCGAGCCACCATTACAGAAGAGATCGAAATGGGAAGACACCACGCCCCAGCTGCTTGTTGCCGAAGAAGATCCCATCGAACCACCCGCTCGACTTCCCATCTCCAACACTCTGTCGACGGAACTGTTAGGCCTCGTTCGAGAGCACTGGTCAACCATCAGAACAAGCATATTGAGAGGTTCCCTCCAGTGCAGGTACGATTATAGATTAACTACGCTAGATATGATTGCTCTAGAGGCTCCTTTGACGATCATGTTCCAGGAACAGACCACTCTTTCAAGATCAATCTCAGTTACGGGATCGTTCTGAGGAACAAGAACATGGGCCGATACAATACTATCAGTCCTCTTGCAATTGCTGCAGACGGTACCTGGACGAACCCATTCTCATCACCCACAGTGAGGACTTTGATGCATTTCTCGAACGCATCCGAGAACCCGACATCTTACAGTGGGCCATAAATCGAAGATTGGACTCGGCGTGGATGTGCGAACTCGTGACGAATGTCACCTTCTTCTTCAACCGCTTCATCGATCATCCTATAGGATGAGTATCCGAATCGTTGCCCTACTAACCGTATCGGGCCTCCTTTGACTTAGAGTGCTGGTTTGACACTGCACAACTTCCTTCAGATAATGACAAAATCCACCGGGTAGCGAGTCACGTCCTGTTGTGCGTCAGCGTGGCATCGAACGTACCCGGACACGATCAAGTGAAATGTCTCGTCACGTACGGAGACAACAACAAGTTGGTGGCCGACATGGAGTGACGCTGCGTACAAAGAAATCAAAGACTATTACGAGGACGCATTGTAACAACTGGCAGAAGCACAGACGGACTGGGACGAACGGGAGCATGCTACTCGATCACACGAGGATGATGACGCTGCACGATCACCCAAGTATGATGATGACGACAACGACAAGGAGTCTCGACCACGGACCAATCCGTACAAAAAGCTGATGGGACAATTATACGGACGGTTGCATCAATCAAAGACAGAGGAACAAGAAGAAGATAAAGAAGACAAAGATGGTATCATGCCCTTTTTCGTCATGAAACGCAACAACACGTTCATGTGTCTGTCAACGGATCAGCTGACATGAACAATTACATTGCCCCGGTGTTCGGCTACGATAAATGTCGGAAAGCGTCCGGATGCGAGGATAGGAAAGGTCATTTCCTGTACGAGTACATGGACTGCTTAAAGGGGCTCGACAACACCTTACTTCCACCGAAAGAGGCCTTTAGTCGTCTGAATAACAAAGATATTTCTGACGAGGATTACGCCAGTAGCCAAGAGGCGTGGCGCGAGAACGGCATGACAACTTTGCGAGACTTTCTCGTCTGGAACAACAATCGGGGTGGGGTTCCTTTTCTGCTGGCCATTCACAGAGAGTTTGCGTTCTATGAGCAACGTGGCGTAGACATGTTCAAGCAAGGCATCAGCGCACCCGGTCTGACCTTGCTCTACCTGTTCAATGGCCTACCGGAAAACGCCTTGATCAGCTCGTGAAAGATCACGTGGTTGGCGGACCGTCATTAGTTTTCCTCCGCTACCACGAGAAAGTGATAACTACAGAGGAATCACGTTGTTGGTAAGATTCCAAACAGAATAATCCTAGAGAGAATGAAAGGCAAAGTGGACCAAACTTTGCGTGACCAGCAAGCAGGCTTCAGGCAGGACAGATCGTGTACTGACCAGATTGCAACAAAGTGAATCATAGTGGAACAATCCATCGAATGGAAGTCATCCCTATACATCAACTTTGTTGATTACGAGAAAGCCTTTGACAGTGTGGACACGGAGACGCTCTGGTAAGTGCTAAGACACTATGGGGTGTCAAAGAAACTAGTCAACATGATCAAAAACTCCTATGAGGGAATGTCATGCAGTCATTCATAGGTCAACTTACAAAGAACTTTCAGGTTAGGACGGGGGTGAGACAGGGGTGTTTACTGTCACCATTCCTCTTCATTCTAGTCATAGACTGGGTCATGAAAACAGCAACCAAAGAGAAACGAAATGGAATCCAGTGGACGATACTGACCCAACTTTATGACCTGGACTTTGCGGATGACCTTGCACTCCTGCCTCACAGCCATAGGCAGATGCAGGACAAAACAACAGAACTGGCATTGATTTCAGCGAGGGTTGGGTTGAAAATCAACAAAAGGAAAACAAAGATCCTGAGAACAAATACTACTTGCGAAACGCCAATCATGCTTGAGGGAGAGACACTGGAAGAGGTTAAAGATGTCAGATATCTAGGCAGCATAGTGGATACGCATGGAGGGATAGAAGCTGACGTAATGAAAAGGACCAGCAAAGCAAGGGTAGCTTTCCCCCTGTTGAGAAATGTGAGGAAGTCAAAGGTAATTGGAGAAACCACAAAAATACGCTTGTTTAACACAACTGTAAAGTCCGTGTTGCTGTACGGAGCGGAAACGTGGCGAATAAAGAAGGCCACGTTGATATGGATCCAGACATTTGTCAACCATTGCCTGCGAAGAATTCTGCGAATACACTGGATGGACAGGGTAAGCAACAAAGACCTCTGGGATAGAACACACCAAGCCCAAATATATATATATATATATATATATATATATATATATATATATATATATATATATATATATATATATATATATATATATATATCCTTAAGATGAGATGGGGATGGTTTGGCCCACCTTGAGAAAGCCAAGCACAAACATAATCAAACAGGTCCTGACGAGGAACCCCCCAAGGCAAGAGAAAGAGGGTCCAAAAAACACCTGGCGGCGTGATCTCGATGCAGACATCAAGCAAACATGGAATGGCTGGCACAACTGGAAAGGATTGCCCAATACAGGAGGCGCTGGAGAAATGTTGTGGATGGCCTATGCTCCAGGAGGAGTTAAGGTCCTATGTAAGTAAGTACCACGAGAAAGGGTTTACCAATTAACGTCAGAACAAGTACGGGGAGTCCGCTCGACCTTGTCGGTCGGTTATCGGATACGCTGCCAACGCTCTGTGCTTGTGGTCTCTCATGCAAGACATGCCGGTGGGATGGTACACGCGACGACGGGAAGAGAACGAGGCCCAGCCCGAATCGGCGCAGCTGCACGGCGCACACCAAGGCCCTCGAGAAGAGCACGGTCAAATAACCGATGCGGCCTGTCTACTGCAAGGTGTACTCCATTCATGCTGGCGCCCGTTCGCACACGCACGAGAACCTGTTCCTCGGCACACTGCTGAAACTTCTAGTGATGTGCTACATCAACAACTAAGCATACGATGGTTCGTACGACAAGAATCCGTTTCACGCCAAGAACAACTATATCAACATCCTCGCCGTGGACGAGCGACAGACCACTTTGACCGGTAAGGTGTGACAGGACGAGAGGAACGGACTGCCTCGCAGCGACTTCCGGTACGACTACACCTTCTTTGGTTTTGATCTGACCCCCGACGATTGCGATAGTGCCTGCTTCAATCTGGTAACACAGGGCAACCTGCGCATAGAAATGCATTTCCGTGATGCGCTGCCGACCACTGAGAATGTGATCGCCTACGACGAAATAGACAAGAGCCGCAACATCATCTACGACTTCTATATGGACACTCTGCAGATCGCCAGACTACGCGCGAAGACCGTAAGACCTGCCGCCACGACACGCGGCGTTCCGCACCTTCATCATAATGTTGTAGTCGTAGTAGTATTACACGCTACCCTCTTGTATCATGCTTGTGTTGCTTAATAAAATACGACTGCACTCGTTCAATACCGTGTTTTGTTCGTTTCTCGTTTATTCGTCAGGCACCCACCACCCGCACATCCATCTTAATAACTGATGTCCACCCTCTTACACGGTTGACCTTTGACCTCCATCATCCTTGACCACTCGTTTGAGCAGTCCTTTAGTAGCTAGGGAGCGCTGATGACGCCCATGTAGTCCTACAGCCATCGGGGAGCTGATGTCCAGTGAACGATAATACATCTCTTTCCCTACACTCTCACACAGGCCATATTGCCCGGGTTTTCTCCAATGTCTATTTTTAGTTACCTCTTTACATGGTCTCCTCTCTTGCTCCTTCAGGGTGACCTGAAGGAGAATTTAGTTTTACATGAAGGCTGAGAATTCACGAAGGCGAGTGAGAGTCGCATAAGCGAGACTATCTATGGCGCGTTTACGGAACTAATAATTCTTCAGTACCATCAGAACCACGAAGGCGATTAAACAAACGAATGGGTAGTATCAAGATATTTATTAAAACACAACACACACACACACATCTCACGTAAAACACATTATGACTACGACCTTTTGGTGTCAAATCGCACCGTTTCATGTCAAATCAAACCATTAGTCAGTTGACTATGTTATGTCTGAGCCTGCAGCGAACCTCCTATATCAGTCTGGTCAAACAAAGAATATGGTCATCAGTCGTCACGCCTATAACCACTTAACAACCTTGTGCAAGACTATCTTGCTAAAGATATGATGACGAATGTAGAGCCAGTCTGATATAAACACATTTGTAGGGCATCTCCCCACATCTGATATCGCTATATGTATAAACTGTGTCACATAGGGTTTGTACCATTGTGCACATGTTCGTAAGCGAGTGTATATAACCACTCTACGAAAATTGGCATCCCAGACAATATATTTTAGGGGACTTTCCCAAGTTTCTTCACCGTACTACTTACTGTATGTGCTTCAAAGTTTCTTCACCGTACTACCTACTGTATGTGCTACACAAGTTTCTTCACCGTACTACTTACTGTATGTGCTACAAAGTTTCTTCACTGTACTACTTACTGTATGTGCTACACAAGTTTCTTCACCGTACTACTTACTGTATGTGTTACACAAGTTTCTTCACCGTACTACTTACTGTATGTGCAACAAAGTTTCTTCACCGTACTACTTACTTTATGTGCTACACAAGTTTCTTCACCGTACTACTTACTGTATGTGCTACACAAATGTCGAACTTCAACGGTTTCTCACCAGTGTCACTTCGTACAAGTAACTTTCGTAGTTAAACCACACGTTACCAATACTTTTACAGAAGTATCTCGTTTTAATAATTTCTCAACGGTACAAGTGCGCACATTCACATTTAAGGTACACCTGTATCTAAGCTGTTTTTCACAGGTGTCACATCTGAACGTTTCTCCATAGCGTAAATGCGCATGTGCATCTTTAGTGAACTATGCCAGGTAAACGGGGTTTCTCACCTATGTATATGTGACGGTTAACGGTTATCAATGACTGATAATAATTAATGCAAATCACATGTATCGCATTTCAAAGGTTTATGTGAGACAATTAGTGGCCTTTCTGCGTCATGGGTATTCCACAGGTATCACATTTGTTGGGTTTCTCACTACTGTGCATGTGGACATTTTCTCAGCTTACCACTTTCTGCGAATTGTTCACCACAGGTATCACATTTATAATGTTTCTCCCCAGTGTGGATACAAACATGTTATTTGGATACAAACATGTTTTCTGGTTGAGAATTGTGCACCACAGGTGTCACATTTTAAAGGTTTCTACCCAGTATAGATATGGCAATGTATCTTTAATGCACCACTTGCTGAGAAGCGTCCACCACATCACCACATATATCACATTTATAGGGTTTCTCACCAGTATGGATACGGATGTTTCTTCAAATCACCATTTGATGAGAAGTATGCACCACATGTATCACATTCGAATGGTTTCTCATCAGTATGGATACGGCCATGTTTCTTCAAATCTCCAGTTGTCGAGAACCATGCACCAGAGATATCACATTTTAAATGTTTCTCCCCAAGAATGGATACGGGCATGTGTCTTCAAATGACCACTTCGAAATTGCACCACAGGTGACACATTTGAAAGGTTTCTCTCCAGTATGGATTTTAACATATTTCTTCTAACTACTACTTTGTGAGAATTGTGCATCACAGGTATCACATTTGAAAGGTTTCTCCCCAGTATGGATACGGACATGTTTCTTCAAATGACCACTTGTTGCGAATTGGGCACCACAGTTGAAAGTTTTTTCCCCAGTATGGACACGGAAATGTCTCTTCAAATGACCATTTGTTGAGAATTGTACACCACAGGTGGCACATTTGAAAGGTTTCTAACCAGTATGGATACGGACATGTGTCTTCAATTGACCACTTGTTGAGAATTGGGCACCACAGGTATCACATCTGAAAGGTTTCTCACCAGTATGGATACGGATGTCTCTTCAAATGACCACTTTCTGAGAATTGTGCACCGCAGGTATCACATTTGAAAGGTTTCTCACCAGTATGGATACGGATATGTCTCTTCAAATAACCACTTGTTGAGAATTGTGCCCCACAGGTGTCACATTTGAAATGTTTCTCCCCAGTATGGCTGCGGACATGTGTTTTCAAACTACCACTTTCTGAGAATTGTGCACCACAGGTATTACATTTGAAAGGTTTCTCACCAGTATGGATACGGATATGTCTCTTCCAACTAAAACTTTCTGAGAAATGTGCACCACAGGTGTCACAATTGAAGTTTTTCCCCAGTATGGATACGGACATGCATTTTCAAATGACCACTTCTTGAGAATTGTTCACCACAGGTGTCACATTTGAAAGGTTTCTCCCCAGTATGGATAAGGACATGTGTCTTCAATTGACCACTTGTTGAGAATTGGGCACCACAGTTGAAAGGTTTCTCCACAGTATGGCTGCGGACATGTGTTTTCAAACTACCACTTTCTGCGAATTGTGCACCACAGGTATTACATTTGAAAGGTTTCTCACCAGTATGGATACGGACATGTCTCTTCAAATTACTATTTGTTGAGAATTGTGCACAACAGGTGTCACATTTGAAAGGTTTCTCCCCAGTATGGATACGGAGATGTATTTTCAAATGACCACTTGTTGCGAATTGTGCACAACAGGTGTCACATTTGAAAGGTTTCTCCCCAGTATGGATAAGGACATGTGTCTTCAATTGACCACTTGTTGAGAATTGGGCACCACAGGTGGCACATTTGAAAGGTTTTTCACAAGTATGGGTACGGAGATGTGTCTTCAAATGACCACTTTGTGAGAAATGTGCACCACAGGTGTCACAACTGAAAGGTTTGTCCCCAGTATGGATACGGAGATGTATTTTCAAATGACTACTTGTTGCGAATTGTGCACAACAGGTGTCACATTTGAAAGGTTTCTCACCAGTATGGATACGGATATGTGCCTTTAAATTACCACTTGCTGAGAATTGTGCACCACAGGTGTCACATTTGAAAGGTTTCTCCCCAGTATGGATGCTGACATGTTTCTTCAAACTACCACTTTCTGAGAATTGTGCACAACAGGTGTCACATTTGAAAGGTTTCTCACCAGTATGGATACGGATATGTGTCTTTAAATTACCACTTGCTGAGAATTGTGCACCACAGGTATCACATTTGAAAGGTTTCTCCCCAGTATGGATACGGACATGTGTCTTCAAATGACCACTTTGTGAGAAATGTGCACCACACGTGTCACATTTGAAGGGTTTTTCGACAGTGTGAGTGCACATCTGGAACTTTAAAGCACTACTCTGAATAGAAGGTTTTTTCACTTGTGTCATTTTGAAAGGGTTTTGCACCAGTCTCGGAATGCAAATGAGTTTTTATGTCACAACCGTGCGAACACTGTATCACATTTGAATGATTTCCCCACCACAAAGGATGATGTCACAGGTTTCTCTTGTGCTTCAAGGCAAAGATGTGGATATTCAGTGAACTGGATCGATGTACTACATTGTGTTGGTACACTGTCCCTTTCTGTTGCAAACTTGTCACTGTCCCCAGAGTGGTGAAACCAGCAGAACTGGACACTTGTTGTTGTCAACGTGAGTCTGCATGTTTATCAGTGGATTGTAGACACTTCTGACATCATAGTCACCTAAAACAATTTCAAAGTCATTAAATGGAGGCATAGGTAATCAAAGTATCAGGATTTTTATTTATTGCATATTTATTAAAAATATATTGAATACATGTCTGCCTGACCCCCATTTCCATGGAAATAAAAACATTGGCTGATTTATAAAGGGTAGTCCTAAACTGCACCCCTTAATATATAATGGATTTTTTCTGTCACTATTATGATTGATTTATTTAAACACAAATGGTTTTGGGCCTATGCACCTGTAAAAATTACTAAAACATAACCATTGCGACTACAACTCAGAATTTCACGCCAGTGGTTTACCAGGAAAATATTTTTGAACACACAACATTTTAATTTCTATGGCTATGACATACTGTTAATTAATCGAATGTCACGAGCACGGTTAGTCTAGAAAAATTTGCTCACCAAATTAAAATATATCTGTATACACCTATTCCTATACGTGTCAATAAGATATGGCTGTGCTATTGTTTGCACTTGTTAACATGTCAGCCCTCTGTGAACCGGAGAATTGACCGGAATCTCCCAATTTTAGAACACTCCCCGAGTAATATCTGGAATAATATTCTTGATTATAGTTATACTTTGTTAGTTTTTATTACCTCTGTTAGGTGCATAACCCCCAAAACCATGACTTTTGTTTCACTGTAATTGTATAACTTTAACAAAGGATTTTTTATATATTTTAACCAATTTTCACACTGATATTATTTTAAATGCACCAATTATCAACACATTTTTATACATTAATTACTCCCACGATATTGCACATAGCAAAGACACTAATTGGTGAGTTTTGGAAGAAAATAAAAAATATGTGAATACAACAATCCAAAATAGATGTGAATATCAATTTGACTTAACTGGAGTTGCAAGTTCATTTTATTTGCAAAATGTAATGTCTTGTAATGTGAATCAAATATTGAAAAATGGCATTGATTACTTGACAGAGGCAAGCTTTATTCATGTGTAAAACTAACATAGAAGTAAAAGATTGTCATCAGAGTTAAGTTTATTTAATATTCAAAAAAATAGCCATTGAAATACGGCGGACACATATTTTGTACATTTTCTTCTGAACAAACGCACTATTTCAGTGGGGTATCTCCCATTAATTCCAGGTCCAACAGTGATATATAAAGTGGTTGTCCAATGCCCATTGAAAGTTCCAAGCCCAAAAGTCCTTTCCCCATGTCTGGACGAATGCATCACATGGACACTTTCAAAACTCACACGTAGTGGCACTGTCATGTGAAACAACATATCAGTAGAGACAAGTTGAGTGGCACTGTCACAAGTCACAGATGACGGGACTGTCATCTGAAACAACATTAAAATTATGTATTTTTGTCATTTAGTTACAAGTTTATTCATAGCATTGTTCAATCTATGAAATACCAAAATCAACAGCCTTCCTGTGTGTTGCCATGCCCACCATCAGGGGAATGCAGCCCTTCCACTGTGTGTCCAAATCAAATCGTTAAATTTATAAGGCTGCATTCCAACCACACCTGGAGTCAATTACATTACAAAGTAATCTATTAGGCCAGACTTTTTTATTTTATGTTTTACGGGCAAATGTTTCCAGAAAGCAGTGTCAGGAATCAGAATAAAATTAAAATACCAGGAAATCATAGCATCGCATGATATAAGGGTTTAAATAATGTACACTCCCTATATAATGTAACATTATAATTATACAATAAGTACAAGGGAAATCTATTCCTGCAAAACGTGTGTGTGGTCTCTAAACAAGGGCATAGTTCCAATGAATAAATGATGAGGTCGAGGGGCTGCTTCCCCAAGTCCAGGCATCCCTTGCAGGTGGATCAAACAGTGCCTTACTACTGGAGGCAGGGGCTGTGGGAAGTCCCATGGTGACCTAGTGGAGGGACTGGAGGCAGGGGCTGTGGGAAGTCCCATGGCGACCTAGTGGAGGGCCTGGAGGCAGGGGCTGTGGGAAGTCCCATGGCGACCTAGTGGAGGGACTGGAGGCAGGGCCTGTGGGAAGTCCCATGGTGACCTAGTGGAGGGCCTGGAGGCAGGGGCTGTGGGAAGTCCCATGGTGACCTAGTGGAGGGCCTGGAGGCAGGGGCTGTGGGAAGTCCCATGGTGACCTAGTGGAGGGACTGGAGGCAGGGGCTGTGGGAAGTCCCATGGTGACCTAGTGGAGGGACTGGAGGCAGGGGTTGTGGGAAGTCCCATGCTGACCTAGTGGAGGGTCTGGAGGCAGGGGTTGTGGGAAGTCCCATGGTGACCTAGTGGAGGGCCTGGAGGCAGGGGCTGTGGGAAGTCCCATGGTGACCTAGTGGAGGGACTGCAGGCAGGGGCTGTGGGAAGTCCCATGGTGACCTAGTGGAGGGCCTGGAGGCAGGGGCTGTGGGAAGTCCCATGGTGACCTAGTGGAGGGCCTGGAGGCAGGGGCTGTGGGAAGTCCCATGGTGACCTAGTGGAGGGACTGGAGGCAGGGGTTGTGGGAAGTCCCATGGTGACCTAGTGGAGGGACTGGAGGCAGGGGCTGTGGGAAGTCCCATGGTGACCTAGTGGAGGGCCTGGAGGCAGGGGCTGTGGGAAGTCCCATGGTGCCCTCCAATGACTACTGCCTTCAGTTTGCCCTTATTTAAACTGCTGCCCACAATGACACTAAAATTAATGATACCACATTTGGCTTTCCAGTACAACTAATATATATGTCATGCTCTCTGCTGCTTCCTCCTGGGGATACAAATGTAGATAGCCAGCTCCTGATTTGAAAAACCTCATTAAAAATAATTTAACTGCACATGGTCATGGAGCATGACAGCAGTTTTGGTGGAAAACCATCCACCCTTCCACTATGGCACTAATTATTCTGAGCCTAGAATCAGACTACAGGTGGGGTGACAGTATTTAGTGTAATAGGGCTAGCCTGCGGGTTCCAAGAAAAGCAAGCGGTGCGGGTTTAGTAGGCCACATGGTCAAAACTGTTTGGTTCAAACCCCGTACAGCAGCGTATAGCCACCAGGAGTTTTCTTTCATCAACAGTAAAAACATTTTATTTTTGGTTTAATACGTGCATTTGATAAATGATGGCATCGGCAGCAATAAAAAAGGCACTTGTTCAATTTCATTCTATATCCAGGAAATTCATGTCGGTGGGCCCGTAAAACATAAAATAAAAAAGTCTGGCTTTACTATTACTTTGTTTCCTTTCTATTGCTATTCCTAACATACATCCGTGGCTTTGTTAGAAGTACTGAGTACTATCTCAGTATGATATTGTGAAAATTATTTAATTTCTTATTTTATTAAATCATTAACAACTACAACAATTTAAAAAAGCATGGTAGCAAATTGTATTACCTGCATATGAATAAAATTAAAAAAATTGTGTTCTTGCATGCATCTCAGCTAAGTTACATATCTTTTCTAATACAGGATAATTAAAAACACTTTTATTATGTCAATTCTATTGCAATAACCAATTTATTAATTGCAATAGCTCCTCATTTGTAATAATTATTATTTTTACATTTAGTAGATGTGGTTTCCGTTTTACTTGGTATTGATGAGTTTTCACAAATTCACACCGTAGATCACTTTTCTGCACATTAAATGCACTGAAGCCACAAAGGCTTCACTTCAAGAGGCAGCATCTTTTGATTCTTTTTCCTGTCAGAAACCCTTAGTTCATATCCATAGTTGTACTAGTTACCAGTCCAGGCCATAATCCTTGTTTGTTTAATTAAGCCAGGAAGTCCAGTAAGCCCATAATGAAAGGGCCATTCATCAGTTAGCCATAAAATGCCTTTGTTGCTATCACAAGTGACAGTGCTAAGTACAACTAACTAAGACTTCTTCTGAAGAAGTTTGCTGACTCAAGTCAGACAGCCTGCACCAGTATTGTCTGGTTCCAATTTGTAGTGTGGTTAAAGTACAAAGGGGATATTGAGCCCCGGACACTGGCAGGTGCTAATCCAGCCTCTCAGCAAACATTATATGTGGACTTGTGGTCACTGCCAGCAACAACATGCCTACCAGTGTTAATTGATTCATATATCATATATATTTAATGGTTATATTTCTTTTCTCTTGTTATTTTGTGCTATAAAATGTATTTTGAAAAGTATTTTAAATTTAAATACATTTTAACCCATATTTGAACCCTGTACATTTGCATCGCACCTTTGAATGGAATGCAACCACCAGTTTGGTCCAAAACATAGAGGTTTTTTATAGTTTTCTTGCCGTTGCACAGTGAAATCTTCCTGAATTATATAAATTAATTCACAATGTTTATTTTTAAAATATGTTACTATTACTATATATAGTTACTATAACATCATACAAGGTGTACTCGTACTTAGCTTTGAGCAATGTACTCGTACTCATTCTCTGTCATCACCAATGTACTCGTACTTTACTCATGAAAATGTACTCGGCCCTAGGTGTGCCTTATACTACTATTACATTGTGTTATGTTCCATATATTGCTATTACTTGAAAAATGTAATTATGACTATTAGTTATAATGTAATTTGCATGCATATTTCAAAAACAGGTGAATGTGAATTTTTTTTTATTTAAACAATTTATGGCATCATACAAAATGCTCCAGAAAATGGGTGATCTTAAGATATGTTTTAAAAACAACATATGTTGGTAGTGTTGGCTGTTGTAGAAGTGAGTTCCAGTGTCGGGGCTGCCATATCGTCCGCCCGGTTCTGCACCCTCTGCAGCTATTTTATTTGTCACTGAGACAGTCGGTTGAGAAACGCATTTCCAGTGGACAATTTGTTCCATTGCAAACTTGCACACCGCTGTCACCTGTGACTCCTAGCATCCATATCCTCTAGAGTTGACAAGTTTCTAAATAAACGATAATTTTTGCACCCTTTGTTTTTATTCACTTTTGTTTACTGTCCTCACTTTGGATCACCTTTCTTCACTTGACATCAATGAATAGCTGCTGCTGCACAATAAAATAATGTGAATATTTCCATCATCTATTTCGTGCTATACAGTGCAAATTAAATATTACATCGTTCTTTGAATAAAATTTATTTTTTACCACTTCGTGCGTTGAAACGTCTTCGTGATTCTGATGCAACTGTGTCTGTAGTATTATTAGTGCTCATTTGGTAAACGCGCTATATTGAAAACTAATGGTAAATAGCCAGTGCGAAAAATTAACGCACGGGCTATTTACCGAGCAGCTCTGGAAATAACAGCCCATAATTTGTTATTTCCCGAGCAAACCGGAAGCTGATTTAACCAATCACAACCCAGGATGAAATATTTCATATTCCCCCGCGCGGGTGCATTCTTTAGCTCAGCCAATTTTGTCCACGATGGAGGTGGGCAGGAAATTTGGGTGTGGACTGATTTTTTTTATTGATTAATGAATTGAAAATGCCCTTTTTGGGCCTATTTTAATCTACATTGGACTTGCATTGTCATTTCCAGAGCATGCTCTGAAAATAAGGCTGTGCAGCTATGAGTTTATCTAGTTATTTCTCCACGTTATTTCACCTACAAAGCAAATATTTCCTTAAAAATCCAAATATAAATGTAGCAGATATAACAGAGCTGCTGCTCTTAAAATAGCCTAAGCCATATTATTATAAAGCGAGGTAACAGTGAAATACAAAGCTGTAATAATAAGGGCCCGGAATATGCAAGATTACCTGATAACACAATTTACAACAATGCAAAGAGGGATTATATTAATTCTTGCCTGCCCTGTATGAATTTTACTTATACTGGTCGATGTAGTTTTCGACCTACTTAATAGAATATGCCGTTTAAAAAAAATCTGAAGAAACATTTTGTGTAAGAGATCGATATACCAAATCAGCAAAAGCTACTTCATTTATTCAATGCAAACAAAGTATTAAAACAGTTGTTTTAAGTGAAAAACTTATGAATATTGAACATCTGAACCATGTCGCGCTAGTCGAGGAAACCGGCGGAATTCGACTTATATTTATGGCAAGCCGTACAGACAATCATTTTTAATTTTACCACTTTGTTCCAATTATGTCAACCTTTTTATCAACCAGGCTTGACACAGCGCTTTATAAAACACATACACATATATTTGCATTGAATATATAATGTTAATGTAGTACATTTTTTCTCGTATATTAATTTTTTTTTATTATTCCTACTTTTATGACAAGACTAGCTTGCCATACATCTACCACAAAAAGGGCTATTATTGTCACGTGGCCAAGAACGAGACATGCGTCAGCAGACGCTCAATAATAATGTCTGGTAAGCATGCAAAGTCGTTTTTTTATCAAGGTATGTATATCATAAACGTGTTACATGTCATATTATATATAAAAATATATTTTGCTCAGACAAGACTCTGTATGGTTATTGTCGTAAACAGACGCAGTGACGTCTCTAACGCGATATCAAGCGAGATTTCAATGGATCGAAAACTGGCGTGAGTCGAAAACTGTATCGGTAACTATAATACTTGTGAATGTAGTTCCTATATTATCGCTCACATCCAGATGTTTGGTAGAAATGCGAACCGTGAAAACTGCCACCTCTAACCTACACGTCACATGATAACAAATTACACTCACTTCCACAGAACTGATAAAGCGATACTATGGTATAAGGACAGTGTAAAACCACCTTACGAATTTTCGAGACGTACGATAATTTGTAATCGTGCCACGTAGTGATACATATCGGATTAATAAAGGTGCTTCCACCTGGCGATTATCATACTGGTCTTATTTCCCTGACCACACGCAAGCATGTAGGGGAACTACGCACATACGTAAACATGTACGTGGGTGTGACAGGGGTCTCAACCTCCCGTCTCCCACCTGTTTTTGGGGCCTACCACTCACCATTTTTAGAGTGGACTTCTCACCAATCCCACCTCCCACCTATTGTTAGGCCAACCTCCTGCTTCCCATTATACATGCCAAACACCCCATCATGGTTAAGATTCTCGCTTCTCTTAAGGGCGCGTGCATTTGTTGAGAATACTCACAGTTGTGTAGTAATTGTCTTTGTCGCTCGCCAGATCGTCTAGCTGCTTACTGATAATACCGCAGACGATCAGATCGGTATAATAAGCCGTGAACGCATCTTCCAGGTTCGCAAGATTTTATTAACGCAGAAGTGTTGATCGTACAACATATAGACTGGTCTCTCTACCATTGTTCTTGTTTCTCCCATTTAACATTTAAAAGTCTTCAATAAATTTAGTTTTCTAATGGTAAGGTAGGTATGGGCCGGTGTGGCCCATCCTTGCCGATAATTTTGAGTCCAAATTGAACGAGGTGCGTGGTAATTTAGATCGCGCGCACCCGTTGTTTTATGAGTCTATTTATGGCCTATTTATACCAGAGCTTTCAGAAGAACCCCGCCTCAGTAGAGGCGCGGTTAACCATTTTAGGAAATCGAGAAAGCCGTTATTGGCCGATGTCCATATACAACCGTCATCCCCGTACATGCTGAAAATGACCGTCGTATGCAAGGTATCGGGTCACCTTCTGAACCCCACAGGAATGGGAGACCTTCTTGTGTCCTTGGGGACAGTCAGTTGCCAACTAAACTAGTTTCTTATGGCCTGCATTCTAAATCGGGTAAACATTTCTCCCGTTTGACAGTCCAGTTATTATTACAGTCGGGGCGACTCTACCCCTCCCTACTGTGTATACTAAATAATAAGCAAAGCTGCAAACTGGCCAGAAACTAGTTTGCCTTACATAAGTTGTATCAACCTGGGTTTTCTTTATGCTAACGTTAAATTATTGAATAAATATGTCTGCAATGACCACTATCTCTGTTCTTACAATTTTAGGCTGACCAAACCTTACATTCCCTTACAAAACGCCATGGTCTTGTTCGTAATACATTATACTATTGTTTTAGCTTCACTAGTCCAGTCACCTTAGCAAATATTGGCCTGTTACATATAACTGCTTTTTTACACGATATGCCTTATAGAAATATATTAATATGAGCATAACGATGTTTGCTTTCAAGTTTCAAGAAAAACTATTTAACTCTCGACTTGAAAGCTTTGTAAATTCCTGCAATATATTAAACTCATGTCAATATGGATTTAGAGAAGGCATGTCAACTTCGCACGCGCTGCTAGAATTGCTCGACGAAATTGCCAATTCGCTAGACAATAAGAAAAGCGCAGTAGGTGTACTCATAGATCTGAAGAAAGCTTTCGACACTGTTGATCATCAATTGCTTTGTAAAAAAAATTGAAAATTACGCCATTCGTGGAATTGCCTTTAACTGGATAAGTGATTACCTTGTTAAACGTGACCAATACGTAAGCGTTGATGGCAGCAGCTCAGGCCAGGAAGGAACAAAGTGTGGATTGCCACAAAGGGTCTATACCTCTCGGAAAAACGGCCGAAACGCATGGAAAATCGAAAAAAAAGAAAACTGGTGTGCACTGGACGGCTCGTGGATATATCGACTAGTACTACAAATGCATGGAAAACACTTTTTATCGACTTCCGAGGAAGAATTTGCAGCGGAAAAGGTGGTTGCAAATGCGGAAATTGGCATGTCCGCCAGGTGCAGGCTCTGCGAGAGACCACTTTTCCGATGCAGATTACAAGACAAAAGACGTATGTGATGAGCATGGACAGACGGTGAGCATCAATATGTCATTCTTGGTCAAAGACTCCGTTCCATCTTAGATCTTTTTTCCGCATATGACCATGCACCAACAGACTATTCTTCTACCAGGAAACGTCAGATATCAGAGGGCAGAGCGATGTGTAGGAAGCGAGTAGCCGAAACCAGCTTAGTAAATTGGATTACCGTTACCATTGTGACTTATCACTACGATTACAATATAGTTCCACCCCAATAAGCACAGTTGTGCTTAAACGTCAGCATATATATGACCCATAGTAAATCGAAATGTATGAATACATTAAAGTGCGAGCAAGTGTTAATAGTTTGATATAAGATAACCAAACGCATGTAACCAAAATTGTAGCATCCTAGCTCCAAAGTGCATTATATTATCTAATCAACATTGCATTGTTTTCAATGGGCCAGGGAGGTAAATTTTTTATAATGGCTCCAAATTCCATAACAAAATATGGACCCATAGGTACACTTTCTATGGGGTTCCTTATTTTATAACTCACACCCGATTTAGATAACATAATGCATGAATATTGTTATTGGACCAAATGCACAAATAAGGACTTGGACATTTGACGTTCAAACAATGTTGCAATTTTTTATTTGTTCAAGGTGCGAATGTTAACTATAACATCTCTATTCTCTAAGACAACACAACACGTGCGGTGTTAGATGCCTTAACTAAAATTACAAATAATAAGACCCTTTATATTTGTAATGTTAGGTAATTTAAGGCAGCTTTCACCATACATTTTGGTATTGAGTAAGGCAGCGGCATATCTACCGTATTCCAGCATGCATTGCGCGTACCGCCATGCTGCCTTGAACGAACGAACGAAATCGATGGAAGCGAAACAATCCACTAATATATGCGAGTAAGTATTACCATCCGCTTTTATTTGTTGAACTGTTTAGTTTTATGGTTTGTACGGAACACACACGACCATAATGTTGTCTTTGTCGTGATGTATTTTGCATGCTTTCACCGATTTGAATCTGAGCACATTTTCCGACATAATTATAGTCGATCGCAAAACTCGGTGTCGTCGCATCCCTCTCGTTTTCGATCATACCCTGCACTTGTTCCAGTGAAATGTGGTCATGTAGTGTCATGTATAAATTGCACACTCTTATTATATAACTATCAAAGTCATTGCCATTGGAATAAAACTGCAGTATTTATAAATTGCATCGGGAATTTACCGGACAATAGAGCAGCCATGGCCCGTGGCCATGTTGACTGGCTGGGGATTTTGCAGTGTACTTTGTATTCGTTTAATCTGACCTTCGTTGTAAATAGATGTGTCGGTTAATACCTTTATTTAATTCCTTTTAAGCGAGTGACCTGAAGAAGCAGACATGAACTGAAGCAGAGGTGGATGCAGCGCTCTCAGTGTAGCCGAAGTACGCACTCGACCAAAGTGGTGGTGAAGACTGAGAAAACAACTAGACAGAATGGATTAACAGTGTTCTTGATAAATCTGAAGTCATACTTTTGCTTTCATTGGTAGTGTTTAGTGTTAGTTAGGAAACTATAATTATTGTGTGATTTAATAAAAATGAGATCGTAAGGTTAGTTTGAAAATGTTTTGTCAGCCATGGGGTTCATTGAAATTTAAGTCAGCTTGCCATTATTACTTTTCGGATTTTAAGGTCGGCGCAGTTTAATGGATGACATGGTGTTGTGAGCTTTCTTTGTTATAAAAATAAGTTGTAGTTCCTGCTCTAAATACGCATTTATAATTGTGCCTCTTGTGTTTGTTAAGAATGTGTGGAAGCCATATGCATAGTAGATCCCCCCAGCGCAACATAAAGGAGTATTTAACTTGCTTGTTGTGCATTGTTTCATTGAGCTGGTGTTTCTGAAGGCATGAATTGGTCAGCCTACTGGTCTTGTCATATTGTTTCAATAATGGCTTAGCCATTGTCTGTACATTCTTTACAACTACCTGGCTATTACCAGACAGATGTAGGGTAACATTCTATCAACTGAAATAGAACCAAACAAATCTGATTTGTTTGTACATTTGTAGTGATTGTACAGGAAATTAATAGACTAGCCTGCATTCAATGAAGCAATTCCCAAAAAGATTCCAATTCCGATCGGCTCTTGAAAATACATTCCGAAATAGAATTTACCCCATATTTATAACAGCCGTTGTTTGCTGTTACAATTAGCAATACGAAAGCACATAATAATTATGTCTTCTGCTGAATACTGGTTACTAGAGGAATTAATCTATATTGAATGTATTCCACTGGTTCCGGAATGTACACATTGCCAAAAGATACCATATTTGTATCAGAACACAGTGAATATCTTTATTTTGTTAATGTTTGTTTTATTATCAAAACATAATATTTAATGACTGTTTTGAGAAAAAAATGTCAACTTGGTGATTAATGATCTCCTTGTGCTCTTTTTAATGTCTGCATGATACTGAATACAACACATTAGGCAAACAAGAGTGATGTAATGGTCTACATTGTATTGCATGGGTTCATTGATATACACATTGTTAAATAAAATGTCTCATGTATCGGAATAAGGTGAATATCTGTCTTTATTTTGTTCAAAACGTATATAATGACCGTGTTAATTGACTGTTTCGACGAAAAAAGTATAACACCGGTGAGTCAGGCTCTTCTAGTACACGATTTACGCTACAGACCCACATGTACACGCCGACATACATAGCATTGACGAAGGGAAACTAAAATTTTCATAGTAACACCTGTAAACAATTTTAGTTGGTTATCAGAAAATAGTAACGATCTAATGTTGACACAACGTTGAAATCCAATCAATTTGCTACATTGTTGCAACGTTGAAACCTGACGTCGATCCAACTACTTTTCAACATTGCAACAACGTTAAAACCCAACGTCGATCCAACTTTCAAATCCAACTAGTTTTCAACATTGATACAACGTGGAAACCCGACGTCGATACATCGTTGAAACCTGACGTAGATACAACTTTCAAATCCAACTAGTTTTCAACATTGTTACGATGTCGATACCCGACGTCGATACAACGTGGAAACCCGACGTCAGTGCAACTTTCAAATCCAACTAGTTTTCAATATTGGTACAACGTGGAAACCCGACGTAGATACAGCTTTCAAATCCAACTAGTTTCCGACATTGCTACAACGTGGTACCTGACGTTGAAACAACGTATTTTCAACGTCATTTTGTCTGCTTTGTTGTATATGCTGCACGCACACGCGCATACCTGCTCACCTGCCCACACGTATATATATATATATATATATATGTATGTATGTATGTATGTATGTATGTATGTATGTATGTATGTATGTATGTATGTATGTATGTATGTATGTATATATATATATATATATATATATATATATATATATATATATATATATATATATATATATATATATATATATATATATATATATATATATATATATATATATATATATATTTGTAAATATATATATAATTATTAGGTATTATACTGAAAGCATCTGCTAGATAGTATGGTGCATGGACAAAAGCCCCTCCCGACAAAAGCCCCACAGACATCAGCCTGTTTCATTTCAATTATACTGTTCATGACTGTTGCTGTAGTACACAGAGACAAGATATTGTCATGAATATACTTCAGGCATGTAGTCATTTCCATTCCGGAATTGGAATTGATTAAAATAAATTAGTTGTAATTGGAATTGATTTTTGTTTGAATTGATTTTTTTGGAATTGGAATTGATTTTGTTGGAATTATTGACTTGATACTGTTAATCTTTACCCTTATATTTACTTATATTACTTTTAAAATCATATTTGTCTGCTATTAGCATGTCACCCTGAATCTGGTAACAGCCAAGAAGCTGTCAACATTACAGCATAAACACTGTCTACTCTGTTATTGAAACATTGTGAACAAGAACAATATAATCAAGCATTTGCATCAAAAAGAAATATTAAGTTACTGTAACAGACAGTAAAACCAAAATCAGACTTTTCAGGCCTAATTTTCTTTCTCAGTGGACAAGGTTTATTTACAGAGATTGCCAATTAAGGGCACCTGCCTGTTCATTCCCTTTGTGTGAGAGGGGAAGCCTGCCCCACTTGAATGCAGCCCCTTGTTTATCCAAGCCTAATGTTCAGCCCACAAGTTTCCCAAACTAAACAGGTCACTGGTCACCTGTACAATGCTGTTACATGTGGCTGTAGGGTTTGCCCTTTGTCGTAATTAAAAATTTCCCCATGGAGAATACATGTTGGAGATTAGGATGTTGAAGACTCAAACTTTACAGTAAATTTGATGAAATATCAATGATATCACAGCTGATAGTGATATAAATGAGTAGCGGTCACATGCCCCCCGCCCTGGACATCTGCCTCCTAGTATATTTGCCCCCCCCGGACATCTGCCCCTTTTTCTATGATAGTTGACAAGTCAAAATCAGTTTGCAGTTTTATCATTATTACTACAATAACAATAAAACAATAACAATAAAAAAAATCCTGATACTTTGATTACCTATGCCTCCATTTATTACCTATGCCTCCATTTATAATGACTTTGAAATTGTTTTAGGTGACTATGATGCGTGTGGACAACTGTTTCTGTCAGAAGTGTCTACAATCCACTGATGAACATGCAGACTCACGTTGACAACAACAAGTGTCCAGTTCTGCTGGTTTCACCACTGCGGGGACAGTGACAAGTTTGCAACAGAAAGGAACAGTGTACCAACACAATGCAGTACATCGATCCAGTTCACACACCAAACATCGGGCTGTGAGCGATAATATAGGAACTACATCCACTGGGGCCATATAAAAGGCATGCAAGTAAAGGTCGGACAGGGCGGGGAAGAATTAATATACTCCCTCCTCCCTCCACTAATAATACTACACTTGCATCAGAATCACGAAGACGTGTCAACACAAAAAGGGTTCATATAATTTTTAATTAACAACAAAGTAATATTTAATTTGCATTGTATAGCACGAAGTAAATCATGGAAAATGGAAATATTCAGAAATTTTTTCACATTATTTTATTGTGCAGCAGCCCTATTGCATGATGTCGATCGAGCCAAAGAAAATAAGTGATGAAAGGTGATCCAAAGCGAGGAAAATAAACAAAAGTGAATAAAAACAAAGAGCGCAACTATAATTGTTACTCAGAAACTTGTCAACGTTAGAGGATAAGGATGCCAGGAGTCGCAGGTGGCAGCGGTGTGAAATTTTTATATTTTGCACCTACGAAATATTACAAGAATCAGATGCTAACTGACCCGTGGAGCAATGGAAAAAATTTTCCACTGGAAATGCGTTTCTCAAACGACAGTCTCGGTGGCAAATGCAATGGCTGCAGAGAGTGCAGAACTGGGCGGTCGGTATGGCGGCCTCGACACTGGAACTCACTTTTACGACAGCCAACACTACCAACATATGTTGTTTTTAAAACATACTTTAAAATGACCCGTTTTCTTGAGCATGTTGTATGGCGTCATGAATTGTTTAAAGAAACAAATTTTAAAGACTTTCCTTTAAAAAAAACATTATGCATGGCGCCATGAAAAAAGACTGTTGGAATCCGGCCTGGGGTAAATTACATTATAACTGTAATAGTTATGATTACTTTTTTCAAGTAATAGTAATATATGGAATATAGCACAATGTAATAGTAGTATAAGGCAGTGTAATAGTAATTGAGCTCTTACATTTTTGTTACAATTTGGATTAATGCTGGCTGATTTTGTATTAGCTACAATAATCTACAAAGAAAACGGATAAGACAACCACAACTATGAAGCCAGGTACAGTTTACACAAATAACTGTATTGCTTCTTTGTATAATTTTGTCAGCAGAAGCAGTTCAAAAGACAAATTCTGACAACTGCATTCTACTATCAAATGCAAACAAAGCCACGAAACTATTGCTTCTAATGTGTTGATTTTTGTATTTTGTAGATTGATCATTGCTGCAAATAAACTAAATAACGAAAATACATAATTATAATGTTGTAATGTTTCAGATGACAGTCCCATCGTTCGTGACTTGTGACAGTGTCATCCACTTTGCATCTAGATACTTATATGTTGTTTAAGATGACAGTTCCATCATCTGTGACTTGGGACAGTGTCACTCAGTTTGTCTCAACTGATATGTTGTTTCACATGATGACAGTGGCATTATGTGTGAGTTTTGAAAGTTTCCAGGAGATGCATTCGTTCCGACATGGGGAAAGGACTTTTGGACTTGGGTCTTTTTCACTAGGCTTTAGACAGTGATTTAACCACGATATCACTGTTGGACCTGGATTTAATGGGAGATACCCCACTGGCTGAAATGGTGTGTTTTTGTAGAACAAAATGCACAAAATATATTTCTGCTGTATTCCAATAGCTTTTTATGTTGAATATTAATAAAGTTAACTCTGATGACAATTTTATACCTCTAAGTTAGTTTTGTATATTGATAAAGCTTGCCTCTATCAAGTAATCAATGTCATTGTTCAATCTTTGATGATCATTTACATTTCAAGACATTACATTTTGCAAAACGAAATTGCAAATCCAGTTAAGTCAAACTGATATTCTCATTTATTTTGGATTGTTGTATTTAGTTATTTTTTATTTTCTCAAAATAAATCACCAAATAGTGTCTTTGCTATGTGCAATATCTTTGGAGTAATGTGTCAAATAGTCAGGGTTGGCACGTGTTTCCAGCCCCGGTTTTTACCGGGTGGTAAATACCGGTAAATACCACCCTGAGAAAAAAACCAATAGTGCAAAAAACTGGGAAAAACCTACAAGGGAATTGTATTTGAAGTTGTGTTGCAATAAAAGCTAGTGTAACATTACCAGAATTAATATATAATTGATTCTGGTCAATTATAATATAGTTTGACTTAAAAAAAACAGCTACAAATATAACATTCTAAAATATATTATCTACAGGTCCGCAACCTATACCACTCGTGATGGTTATTTTCAGTGATGCTATTACAGAATGTGTATGTGTACTGAGACTGGGAGATGGAGGCCATGTTATATACACATTTGGGAAGGTACATGGTTTCCCAGCACACTACTGGGCCACGCAAATTGGATTAAGTTGGAGTTGATGTTGGGCTCATCCAGATAATGTCAACAGCTGTCTGTAGTTCCTTAGCCCACATTAGAAGACATGCGGGCAGACATACTGACCAATCTACTATTTACTGAGAGGGTGGGTGTGCACCTGCCAATGTCCAGGGCTCAATATCCCAGTTGTGATGTAACCAGTATGCATATTGACACCAGACAATACTAGTGCCATCTTCTGACTTGAGTCACCAGGCCTCTTCAGAAGAAGACTCCCCTAGCAATACTTGGCACTGTCCCTTTTGAGAGTAACAAAGGCATTTTATGGCTAAATGAAGAATGACACTTTCATGACACACACTTCCTGCTTTAAACTAATAAAAGGATTATAGCCGGACATGGTACCAAGCCTGGGGTAATAGTAATATGTAATAGTAACGATTACAATTGTTCATGTAATAGATGGAACAGAATGCAATGTAATAGTAATAGTAATTGTAATAGAAAGCAAAGTAATAGTAATTGAGCTATTACTTTGCTATCACAATTGAACATTTCAATCACACCAAAATTATATTTCATTAAAAATAATCAGACTAAACAATTATGTATTTTGACATAACATGACTTGTTAACACTATTAGCAGTATACACTGTGACAGTGTGACTGCTGCATGGCAAATTGGTCATTTGAAGCCAGGTCCACCAGCCATCTATCCTTTTCATACAAGACCATTCATTCATTCACTAAGCAGGATAAGGGCACCAGGCTTCCAGCACTAAACAGACTGTCTTTAACATCTGAATCAATCAATCAATCAATCATTGCCATCTCCTAACCCTAGCTGCCAGCCTGCCATGCTGGGTAATGTTTGAACAACATCCAGGGGCTTATACCAACTTTTCTGAGTTTTTCTTAGTTGGTAGCTAGTTTGCACACTATTCACCAAGTGTGAAAAACATCCTATCCTTGAGCCAATAATTAACTGTCCACCAAGCAGCAGCCGAACAGTATGGGTCTACTAAGGGATAATCAGATTGTGTTATGTGACAGTGACATTGCTTTTCTGTTTCATTCCAATGAATATATGAAACTTCTACATCCGACTGGAATTGAGTGAGGTTAATTTAATTGGGAAATTTATGAGTTAATTGTAATTTTAATTGCCAGCAAGATCTATCGCCCAGATCGATGTTGTTTGAGCGATGCAGTTTTTCAGAAGCTCATGTCTGTTAACTGCAACAGCCATCTTTTAAAGTAAAGCGATCTTGTTCTGATGTTAGATATGTGATGTGATACAAAACACCTAGATATCGAGTACAGAGAGACTACAGACAGGGCATCTTGCCACAGTATTGTTGTATGCAAGAGATCTTACGTTGAAAACGATCAATTGACACTAAAGTAAACAGTTGCCTCCAAAATAAAGTATAAACTGTCATCTAAGTATTTGTTGTTAGTTTTTCATAAAATGTGCGCTTACTATCAACGATACACCCATCAGTAAAATAACATCAACGTGAAAATTCATGAAAATATAAATATTCGTAATGTAAAAAATCATTTGGTGAAGTTATATAGTTTAAGTGAAACAAAAGTAATGGTTTTGGGCTTATACACCTATCAGAACTAATCAAACCTAACCAAGTGCAACTATTATCAAGAGTTTCATTCCAGTGATTTACCCAGCATGCGTTCTAAAATTGGGAGATTCCGATCACTTGTCCGATTGACTGAGAGCTGACATGTTACCAAGCGCAAACAATAGCATAGCCAAATCCTATTGACAAGTATAGGAATAGGTGTATACAAATATATTTTAATTTGACGAGCACATTTTTGTAGACTACCCACACTCGTAACATTGGATTAACTAACAATATGTCACAACCATTGAAATAAAAAAAATGCTGTGTGTTCAACAAGTTTTTTCCTGGTAAACCACTGGCGTGATATTCGGAGTTTTAGCCATTCTTACAGGTGCATAGGCCCAAAACCATGACTTCAAAACAAAATCCATCATATATTAAGGGTTGTAGTTTTGGACTACACTTTATAAAGAAGCCAATGTTTGTATTGCCATGGAAATGGGGGTCAGTCAGACAGATATTCAACATATTTTTTACCATATAATTTCGGTATAAAAATCAGCTAAGTCAATATCATGTCTGGCAGTAACCGACAATTGTGCGCAGAACATTTGAATCACCCACGTTGTCAAAGTACCCTATTACTGCCCAACCACCAGACAACCCAAGCTATGAACTGTCGTTCAATCCTACCACCGGTGTAGTGTTACCTACAATTGATATACACATAGAACATTAGCATGGCGAACTCAAAGTACCCTGTATGAACTGGGTTGCATCAGATGTAGCAGAAACGTTCACGCTATTTAAGCAAAGGTTGCTTTTGGTATGCGAAGACAACGAGGTAGAAGACTAGGAGGAGATAGCACGGAAGATCAAAATTGGCTTAGGTGATGAAGGATAGCGTCGTCTCAATGCCTCTGGATTGTCAGATGCTGATCAGAAGATACATGCAAATCTATGCCTATGGCATCTTTTTAAGACGCAATTGAACGTGTCTGTTAACTTCAGAATGAGTCCCTGGACGAATTTGTGACGCGGGCTCGCACACAGGCACATATGTATGAATTCACTGATGTAGAGATGCAAGAAAGAATAATTGAACTTGTCATCGCAGGTACGAGGATGGAAGCCTTCCATCGAAATCTGTTAGGGAAGGATAAAAATCTGAATCTACAAGATGTGCTAAAGGAAGGGCGTAAGCACGAGGCTGCAGCTTTAGGTACGCAACAGCTTCAAAACCTTCATGATTCAATACACAAAATTGACCAGATCAAGACGAAGAAACACTGTGGAAATTGCGGCCTTTACCACAAATACCGACAATGTCCAGCATACAAGGACACATGTAAGGCATGTGGAAACAAAGGTCACTAGCAGAAGATGTGCCGGCAGTCAAGGGGGCAGTCTAAGGACCCTGACCGCACAAGGAAGTGGAAGAAACAGAAGAGTCGGAAAGTACACAATATGGAGGCAAACTACGATGATGACACCTCCAGCGAGACTGACATGGAGGAATTTCACAACATCAAGATGTCAAATAAATGCATCGATACGATATCAACTCGTGATGAAGCATTCACGACTGTCGATGTAAGGTGTCCAGGAAGAAAATCAGTCAAATTATTGAGATTGAAGATAGACACAGGAGCGCAAGGCAATGCGTTGCCGATCCGAACCTTCCGACAAATGTATGGGAACATTGACACAAGGAAGATCCTTACACCTACAGGCCAGACAAAGCTCACAGCATACACGGGTGGAAGAATCAAGTGCTTTGGTAGCATGACACATGCAAGAGTGGCTCGTCAAACTGGGTGAAGGCAGTCTTCTACGTCGTTGACGTTCCTGGTCCAGTTGTACTAGGACTTACTACATGTGAAGCCCTCAATATGGTTACTATCAACTGCCATGTTGAAACTCTTGAAAGAACGACAAAGTCGAAGCCACTGGTGACGGTTGAAGACCTCAAAGTGCGGTGCCCAGCACAGTTCGACACAGTGGGGAAATTTAAGGAGCCTGCGAAAATAATGCTGAAGCATGACACAGAACCCCACATCGACCGTCCAAGCCAAGGAAATGCAACATCAACCTGAAACCAAAGATAGAGGCTGAACTGAAGTAGATGGAAGAAATGAGCATAATACGCAAGGTCAAAGAACACACCAGTTGGTGTTCAATAATTGTGTACAGTACGAAGCGTGACGGCAGCCTTCGTATATGTATTGACCCCAAGAAGCTCAACGAGTCTATCAAGCGATGTCCCCGTAAGACGCCTACACTTAAAGATATAAATCCAGTACTCGTCGGTGTCAAGCATTTCAGCAAACTGGATACCAAGGCAGGGTACTGGAGTGTCCCGTTAGAAGAGCAGAGCCAGCTCCGTACCACGTTTCGCACACCAATGGGCCGTTACTGCTGTCAGCGTCTACCATTTGGGTTGTGCATCACTCAAGACATCTTCCAACAGCGTATGGACGAGATACTGGAGTCACTGGAAGGTTGCGTGGGGATAGCAGACAACACGTGTGTTTTTGGTGCAACAGAAGAAGAACACGACGAACGTCTCAAAGCTCTCATGGAAGTCGCCAAATCGTCCGGACTTGTTTTCAATTCGGAGAAATGCATGATAAAACAGAGCTCGATATCGTTCTTCGGCAATATCTACAGTGCAGCGGGTGTCTCTCCGGATCCGTCCAAAGTCAAAGATATCCACGAGATGCCAGTACCGCAAGACAAGGAAGACCTCCAGCGTTTCCTTGGTCTCATGACGTACATGGGATCCTTCATTTCAAACCTCAGCAAACTTGCAGCTGTCTTACGCGAATTGTTGAAGAAGGATGTTCCATTTGAGTCGTCCGAAGACCACCAAAGGGCCTTCACTGAGCTCAAGAAGGCCATCACAACAGAAGCATGCATGGCCTACTACGACGTGAAAAAACCAATCATGCTAGAAGTGGATGGTCCAAGACGCATTGGTCCAAGACGACAGACCAATTGCGTTTGCTTCAAAGACCCTCAGGAAGACACAGTCCAACTATAGCAACATAGAGAGAGATGGGGGGGGAGATGCTCGCTCTTGTTCATGGAGTGGACAGATTCCACACATACCTCTGTGGAAGGTCATTTACAATCACAACGGACCACAAGCCCCTGCAGATGATATACAACAAACCCATCGCGGCTGCACCGCCTCGCCTTCAGAGGATGATGGTCAGAATTCAGGGATATGATTATAGAGTTGTATACCGTCCTGGAAATGAAATGGTCATGTCAGACACAATGTCACGTCTATCAAACCCAAAAGAAACATCAGACGTCCAACTCGATGTAAGGGTAGATGAACTGTCAATCGATCTAGTCAACTTCAGTCCTGTGAAACAAAAAGCGTTATGCGATGAAACACGCAAATGTGTCGTACTGAATGCGTTGGCAGAAGTCATATTTCAGGGATGGCCAGAAAAGATGAGAGATCTACCACGTGACCTGCGCTCATTCTGGTCATATCGCGATGAACTCGGAATAGAAGATGGGATCTTGTTCAAAGGCAAACAAGTGCTCATACCCGAGAGCATGCGCGGTGACATCCTAAAACAACTACACCAAGGTCACCAAGGAATTGATAAAACAAGAATGCTTGCACGTGAATCGGTATACTAGCTGAAAATCAACGAAGACATTGAGAAGCTGACAAAACGCTGTGTGGCGTGCCAAGAACTGCAATACATGAACCTCGGCACTGATCTTTTCGAAACAAAAGGAAGGAACTTCATCATATTGTCGGACTACTACTCAAAGTTCCCAATAGTGAAAGAGTTGAGGGCTCCTGTTACATCAGTCGCTGTAACAGAGGTGACAGAAGAAGCCTGTTCCATGTTTGGTCGCCCTGATCAGGTCAGATCAGACAGCGGACCGCAGTATGCGACTGAGCACTTTAGGAAGTTCTGTATACTATGGGGAATCCAACATATGACATCATCTCCCCACTATGCACAATCAAATGGATTTGCAGAAAGGCAGGTCAGATAGATCAAACCCATAGTGAAGAAATGCATCAATACATCAGAAAACATCCAGCAAGCGCTACTACATGTTAGAGCCACACCAATTGATGCAAAGCTACCTTCACCCGCTGAACTGTTGACGAAGAGACAGATTACCACCAGTCTAGCGTCGCATCCTAACAACATGTCCGACGAAACTATCAAGAACAGACTGGAAGAGCGAAGTGCATCGATGAAGAAGTACTATGATCGCAATGCCAGGAAGAAGACTTACCACCACTATATCCAGGACAGAATGTCAGGATCCTGGATAAACCATCCAAGACATGGTGCCGAAGTACTGTGGTTCAAAAATGCGTACATCATCAGCACAGCTGGAGGCACAAAAGTGCGCCGAAACAGAAGACATCTCCGTGAGATGATTTCCCAGACTGCAGACATCAACCCAAACAGTATGCAACATGTCACATCCACATACACCACTGCACCAACCCTAAATCCGGAGGAATCGGAGGGTGGCCTGGAAGCCAAGAAGGCCGGGCTGAGATGTCCAAAATGCAAGAGGTGCGCGTCGAAGCTCGTACCACTAAGTCTGGGAACGGGAGAGTCCAGAGTGAACTGTCAGCGGTGCAAGAAGTACGCGATGAAGTTCGTACCACTAACTCTGGTCGAGTTGTTAAGATACCTGTAAGGTATCAAGAGTAGTTAGTCAGTAACCACCTGCCAGCCAGAGGGTTTAATAATCCCTTCAGTTGGTTGAGGCAATGCACAGTCTACCCTTGTCCTCATATAGATTAGTATTGATTCAAATTAAAGACTTAAATTAAAGTGGACTTTTACCCAGAACTATGGATGGACAATTATCAATGTTAATAAAAGTTTTCCAGCATGGGCTCAGCTAATTGAGTATGTTGTAGTTCACCAATAAACAGGTTCAACTAGTATTCATGTCTCGATGAAGTATCATTTCAAAGAGGAGATCAGATTGAAGTTTCTAAGATACTGAATGGATATGGAAATATTGATAGAAGTAAGTTTTTCTCACTCAAGAAAGATAGTAGAACTAGAGAACATGAGGTAACATTAGGCAGCATTAGTAAAGGATCACTGTAGATTGGATCTCAGGAAGTACTTGTTCTCACAGGGGACAATAAATGAATGGAACAAATTATCTACAGATTGTGTAACTGCTAGCAGCGTGAATATCCTTAGAAACAAGGTTGACACATTTCAGGAGGGCGGGTTATATATAAATAAAAAATGTTGGACTCTCGATAAGTCTATACATGTGTGTGTTTGTGTGTGTGCGTGCGTGCGTGCGTGAGTGCGTGAGTGCGTGCGTGCGTGCGTGTGTGTGTACATTATCCCACATAAGACCAAAAGTGTTTCAACTTGCCCAGGTCTCCCCTACACATGAGGAGGTATTTGGCAGATAGTGGGAAGCAGGAGGTTGGGTGGGAGGTGGGATTGCTGAAATATCCAGCTTAAATGGTGAGTGGTTGGCCCCAAAACAGGTGGGAGATAGGAGGTTGAGACCCCAGTCATACCCACGTACATGTTTACGTATGTGCGTAGTTCGACTACATGCTTACGTGTGGTCTATGAAATATAACCAGTATGATAATCGCAAGGTGGCAGCACCATTATTAAACCGAGTTGAATCGCTACCTGGCACAATTGCTAATCGTATGTCTCGAAAATTCGTAAGGTGGTTTTACACTGTCCTTATACCATAGTAAAGCATTATCAATTCTGTGGAAGTGAGTGTAATTTTTGATTATGTGACATGTGTAGGTTAGATATGGCAGTTTTCACGGTTAGCATTTCTACCAAACATCGGGCTGTGAGCGATAATATAGGAACTACATTCACTGGAAGGCGTGGAAGTAAAATTCGGACGGTGGGCAAGACTTAATATACTCCCTCTTTACATGCATTGTTTTAAATTGTGTTATTACTTATTAGGTAACCTTGCATATTCCAGGCCCTTATTATTACTGTTTTGTGTTTCACTGTTACCTCGCTTTATAGTAATACTTATATCCCAAGGGCAAGGCAAGGCCAGGCCAAGACGTTCATTATATCATACTACATCACTTTAGGTGCACAAATGGCACATGTGAGTGTCAAGTATTGTGTTTTAGGGCAGTTTTAGCGATTGGAATTGCTACGAAAAGCAGATTTAGCCGTGTTTTAATTAGTTTCCAATTTGGCGCATTTACAGAATGAACACTAATAATACTACAGCTCTATCAGAATCACAAAGACGTTTCAACACACAAAGGGGTCATATAAATTTGTTTATTAAAAGCAACGAAGTAACATTTAATTTGAATTGTATAGCATGAAATAGATCATTGAAAATTTGAATGTTAAAAAAAATGTTAATGATGTCAGCAGCGAGCCAAAAAATAAGTGATGAAAGGTGATCCAAAGTGAGGATAATGAACAAAAGTGAATAAAAACAAAAAGCGCAAGTATAAATGTCTTATTCAGAAACTTGTCAGCTTTAGAGGATGTGGATGCCACGAGTTTCTGGTGACAGCGGTGTGCAAGTTTGCTATTTTCCACATATGAAATATTACAAGAATCTGACCTGTGAGCAACGGAACAAATTGTCCACTGGAAATGTGTTTCTCAACTAACAGTCTCAGTGGCAAATACAATGGCTGCAGAGTGTAGAACTGGGAGGTCGATATTGCAGCCTCGACACTAAACTTACTTCTACAACAGCCGACACTAACAACATGTCGTTTTTAAAACATATCTTAAGATTGCCAATTTTCTGGAGCATTTTGTATGGCGCTATGAATTGTTTAAAGAAACACATTTTAAAGACTTACATTGTAACTGTGATAGTTGGGCCATGGAAATTTGAGAGTGGTTGGGAAAGTAACTTTGGGAAAAACCACGTGAAGTGATTGTGACAAGGTATTTACTAATTATGGGTTTATCGTTTATTTTCAGTAAATCAATATTATAATCTCCTGCAATTATAACCTCACTTTTAAATTTGTTTGGGTTCACTAATTTATTAACAAATTCATCAATAAATGTCCTGTAGTTTTCATTGACGTCGTTAGGTGGTCTATATATATTTCCAAGCAAAATTTTTCTTCATATCATAGCATGTTATTTCAAGAAATTGACCTTCCCAAAAGTTAGAGTTCTCATAGATGTTTAATGTTTTGTGTCTGTATTTATTACTAAAATAAATTGCTAGGCCAGCATGAGAGCTACATATTTTGCCTTCACATATCAACATATATCCATCTATTTGAAATAATGATGTATCAGATTCTTCGTCAAGCCATGTTTCTTGCAAACAAACAGCACTTATTTTACATCTATTGTATTTAAATGTCACTATCTTATCTTAATTTCATATAATTTTGCATTTAAACTTTGGCAATTTAAACTTAACACAAAAAGGTATGATTTCTCTGTAAATAATAGGTCAGTTGTTTATTATCAAAATAAGGTGACTGATTAATAATTTATATTTCGTCATCTTCTCTGTCTCCATCTATTCTTAGTACATTACACAGAGAATTATTCTCTAAGCCACCAAATTGTGACAAAAAATTTTGTTATCGATCATTTTGAATAAAATAAACAATCATAGCATATACAAACACAACATACATAGTTCCTATGAAAATACAGAACATTGTACAATTACAAGATAATACCAATGTTTGACAATCTATCATTATAAGATTGAGCTGTCTGTTTAGGCATAATACTAACCACATTTGAGAAATTACCATATATTATAATCGAAATAAAAGAATATGACATAAAACAAAAAATGTATGAACTATGATATTTAACTTAGCTAAGCTGACGTATTTCTCCCTAGTCAATGTTTGAATATTAATATTTACGATTGAGAAAATATAGGTTTTTTTACATGAAACTTTAGTAACTGCATAAACATTAAGAAAATAAAAACACATTAAATAGTTGCATATAAATATTACAAACACCAAGATGTATTGCAAGAATGGTACGTCTATACTAACCTGTTCTTGAATCCAATGATGGTTTGGATTGCATAAAAAAATATATAAATACATATATAAATACTGTTTGATTATTCTTCCATAATGGAATAGTTCGCATGTGTGCTATGTTATGACTTGGTATCACACTGCGTACAACAATCTATTTGGTGACCAAGGAATTCTTGATCACCAGCTTATCAAATGATAGGTACGGCTCAAGTAATCATTGCCATTATTAAATCTTTGATGGCCATTTACATTACAAGACATTACATTTTGCAACACAAAATTGCAACAAAACAAAAGCCACGGTTTCGGGGTGATGCACCTAACAGAGGTAATAAAAACCAACCAAGTGCATTTTTAATCAAGAATATCATTCCAGTGGTTTACTCAGAATGTGTTCTAAAATTGGGAGATTCCGGTCACTTCTTCAGTTCACTAAGGGCTGACATGTCACCAAGCGCAACCAATAGCACACCCATATCCTATTGACAAGTGTAGGAATAGGTGTATACAAATATATTTTAATTTGGTGAGCAAATTTTCTTTTTCTAGACTACCCGCACTTGTGACATTGGATTAATTAACAGTATATCATGCAGTCCCATAGCCAGGGGGATTCAGGGAGTTCTCATGAACCCCCTTTTAATGAACCCCCTTTTCCATAAATATGAACCCCTTTTTATGTGAGCCCCCTTATGAAAATAAAATTATTTTTATATTGTTGGGTTCATGCTTTTTAAGAGGGTGGTTCATGCTTTGGAGAGGAGGTTTCATGCTTTTGAGAAGGGGGTTCACATTTATGAAAATAATTTTATCTTAATATTATTGGGGGTTCATGTTTCATGCTTTTGAGAAGGGGGGTTCAAATTTTTTCTAAAAGAGAAGGGGTTCACGTTGATGAAAATAATTTTATCTTCATATTATTGGGGGTTCACGTTTTTGAGAATCTTATTCCAATTATAATTGTGTTGCCAAAGCACCTTTTATTATTATTATTGACATTTATATAGCACCATATATCCGGGACCAGCCCGTTCAAAGGTGTGTTCACACATTATAAGATGTAAATGGAATCATAAGAAGAGTTTAAGAAATATATATATATATATAATTTTACTCTCTTTGTTGTGGTGGCTTGCTATATGGCCTCCAAGCATTCATAACACGCACGCACGCACTCAGCATTGGGCAGACAGAGGTGTGTGTATATGGCATGACATGAAACCAGCATTTTCTACTGCTAGCTTTTTTTAATTGATACTGGTCTAAACTTGCAGAATGATCTGTTGCTCATTCACAACTCGGAGCATTTATGTAAATTTGGCAGTTTTAGTCTTCTTTGATTAATTACAGTGGGATTACTAGTGTCATTCACCCTGTTGCTGCTGCAACACAACATCAGCTCCACCCAATTGCTTTGGTGATTCCATACTCTAACCTCCAATCACGTAGCATTATATGCCCATCAATCGCCCTCTTACTCTGTACAAAGGCTTGCATAATTTCTGGGAATGATCACACTCGATCTCGACATTTGACTGCGCTTATCTGACATCAATTTACACTTCAATATGTTTTCATAAATTTTGACATGTGACTGTGCTTTTCATAATTTCGACTGCTCATAACTTTTGACCTCGCATTGAGTCTGTGTGGGAATATGACCGCCGGTAAACCAGAGTCTGTTAAGAAAATAGGACTCTGCTTTTGGCACCACCTGGCCTGCTCACACGGCCATTGGAATTAAAATGCTGTGTGTTCAACTAAAAACTAACCAAGTGCAACTATAATCAAGAATATCATTCCAGTGATTAACTCAGAATGTGTTGAATAATTCGGAGATTCCGGTCTCTTCTGACATGTTACCAAGTGCAAACGATAGCATACCCATATCCTATTGACAAGTATTGGAATAGGTGTATACAAATATATTTTAATTTGGCGAGCAAATATTTCTAGACTACCCGCACTCATGACACTGGATTAATTAACAGTATGTCACAACCATTGAAATTAAAATGCTGTGTGTTCAACAAGTTTTTCCTAATAAACCACTGGCGTGATATTCTGAGTTTTAGTCGCAAATGGTTATGATTTAGTAACTCTTATAGGTGCATAGGCCCAAAACCATGACTTTTGTTTCCATTTAAATAAAGCAATGAAAATAATGAAAAAAATCAATTATATGTTAAGGGTTGCAATTTGGACTACAATTTATAAAGCAGCCAATGTTTTTATTGCCATGGAAATGGGGGTCAGACAGACAAGTATTCAGTATATTTTTTAGTATATAATTTGGATATGAAAATTGAACTAAATATGCAATTAAAAAAAATCCTGATACTTTCACTATCTATGCCTCCACTTGTAATGGCTTTGATGTTGTTTCAGGTGACTGTGATGCGGGTGGACAGCTGTTTGTGTCAGAAGTGTCTGCAATGAATTGATGAACCTGCAGTCTCACTCACATTGACTATAACAAGTGTCCAGTTCTGCTGGTTTCACCACTCTGGGTGACAATGGTTTGCAACAGAAAGGGACAGTGCACCAACAAAGTGTATTACATGGAGCCAATTCACTGAATATCCACATCTTTGCCTTGAAGCACAAGAGAAACCTGTGACATCATCCTTTGTGGTGGGGGAAATCATTCAAATGTGACAAAGTGTTCGCACAGTTATGACATAAAAACTCATTTACATTCTGGACTGGTGCGAAACCCTTTCAAAGTGCTAGAAATGGAAAAACCATCTATTCAGAGTAGTGCTTTAAAGTTCCGTATGCACACTCACACTGTCGAAAAACCATTCAAATGTGACATATGTGGTGCACATTTCTCACTAAGTGGTCATTTGAAGAGACATATCCAAATACATACTGGGAAGAAACCTTTCAAATGTGACACATGTGGTGCACATTTCTCACGAAGTGGTAATTTGAAGGCACATGTCCGCATACATACTGGGGAGAAACCTTTCGAATGTGACACCTGTGGTGCACAATTCTCAATAAATGGTGGCTTGAAGATACATGTCCGAATCCATACTGGGGAAAAACCTTTCAAATGTGACACCTGTGGTGCACAATTCTCAAGAAGTGATAGTCTGAAGATACATGTCCGCATACATACTGGGGAGAAACCTTTCAAATGTGACACCTGTGGTGCACAATTCTCACAATGTGGTAGTTTGAAGAAACATGTTCGTATCCATACTGGGGAGAAACCTTTCAAATGTGACACCTGTGGTGCACAATTCTCAAGAAGTGGTAGTCTGAAGATACATGTCCAAATCCATACTGGGGAGAAACCTTTCAAATGTGACACCTGTGGTGCACAATTCGCAAGAAGTGGTAATTTGAAGGCACATGTCCGCATACATACTGGGGAGAAACCTTTCGAATGTGACACCTGTGGTGCACAATTCTCAACAAATGGTGACTTGAAGAGACATGTCCATATCCATACTGGGGAGAAACCTTTCAAATGTGACATCTGTGGTACACAGTTCTCAACAAGATATAGTTTGAAGGCACATGTCCGCATCCATGCAGGGGAGAAACCCTACACATGTGATACCTGTGGTGCACAATTCTCACAATGTGGTAGTTTGAAGAAACATGTTCGTATCCATACTGGGGAGAAACCTTTCAAATGTGACACCTGTGGTGCACAATTCTCAGCAAGTTGTGATTTGAAGATACATGTCCGTATCCATACTGGGGAAAAACCTTTCAAATGTGACACCTGTGGTGCACAATTCGCAAGAAGTGGTAATTTGAAGGAACATGTCCTCATACATAGTGGGGAGAAACCTTTCAAATGTGACACCTGTGATGCACAATTCTCAGGAAGTAGTTATTTGAAGAAACATGTTCGTATCCATACTGGGGAGAAACCTTTCAAATGTGACACCTGTGGTGCACGATTCACAGCAAGTGTTGCTTTGAAGACACATGTCCGCATCCATACTGGGGAGAAACCTTTCAAATGTGACACATGTGGTGCACACTTCTTACAAAGTGTTGACTTGAAAAGACATGTCCATATCCATACTGGGGAGAAACCTTTCAAATGTGACATCTGTGGTAAACAGTTCTCAAGAAGTGATAGTTTGAAGGCACATGTCCGCATCCATACAGGGGAGAAACCCTACACATGTGATACCTGTGGTGCACAATTCTCACAATGTGGTAATTTGAAGAAACATGTTCGTACCCATACTGGGGAGAAACCTTTCAAATGTGACACCTGTGGTGCACAATTCTCACAATGTGGTAGTTTGAAGACACATGTTCGTACCCATACTGGGGAGAAACCTTTCAAATGTGACACCTGTGGTGCACAATTCTCAAGTAGTGGTAATTTGAAGGCACATGTCCGCATACATACTGGGGAGAAACCTTTCTAATGTGACACCTGTGGTGCACTCTTCTCACGAAGTGATCATTTGAAGACATGCCCATATCCATTCTTGGGGAGAAACCTTTCAAATGTGATACCTATGGTGCATGCTTCTCAGCAAGTAGTGATTTGAAGAAACATGGCCGTATCCATACTGGGGAGAAACCATACACATGCAGGGTTGAACAAAATCATGATTTTTATAAAAACAAAAAAATCGGATTTTTTTAAAATTTAAATCGGATTTATTAGATTTTTTTAAAATCTGGTATATAGATATTTATATAGATGTTTAAATTTCTAAACTCTTTCAAACATGTTCTATTCAAATCGATTTGGGTTCTTGTCTTAACAGAGGGTACATGATTATTGCTTATATAAAGACCTTAGACAATGTCCACAAGGCCTCACCCCCTGTAGTTGCATAATCTGTCTTGGAAAGGAAAGCATGTTGTGTGGCTGTAGCAGTGGTAATTATTGTTTGCTGAGAGGGTGGATTAGCACCTGTCCAGGGCTCTGTGTACTCTAAGGGTCTCTAACCAGAATACAAACTGGTACAGTATTAAACAACTGAGTTAACATACTGAATTGCTAAAAACTAGCACAAGCTATAAGTGGACTTTAACTCGGGGCTTCTGTGTTGAAAAGATACTTCCTCTGGAAGACATAATTGTGTGGCTTCACTACATTCAGAAAGGGAATAGCTCAAACATACACAATGTCATAACATATGTTACTATCAGGCTATCTGGAGACAATACAGCTACACAAGTGTGCGCACTTTGTGTTTTGTATTAAAAAACATACAAAACTTTGTTGATCTCGATGCTTGTAAACAATTATTTGTGTTAAATTCATATAAATCAGCGATTAAAAAAACCGGAAGTAAAAAAAATCATAAATCAATGATTTTTTTGGAGTGATTTAAATCATGATTTAAATCAAACAACCCTGTACACATGTGATACATGTGGTGCGCACTTCTCACTAAGTGGTGATTTGAAGACGTATGTATCCATACTGGGTAGAAATCTATCGAATGTGACACCTTTGTTGTACAGTTCTCAACCATTGGTAGTCTGAAGAAACATGTTTCTATCCACACTGTCGATAAACATTATAAAAGTGATGCTTGCGTTGCACAATTCTCAGAAAGTGGTAAACTGAAAAAAAATGGGGAGAAACCCAACAAATGTTCTACCCGTGAAATAACCATGACGCTGAAAGGTCATTTCAAGTCACACAGAAACCTTTGAAATGCGATACATATGGTTTGCAATTATTCTAGATTGTTCATTAATCGTCACATATGCACAGATGAGAAACCCTTCAAGTGTGTCACCTGTGGGAGTTGTTTACCTGGCGTAGTTCACTAAAGGTGCACATCCGCATTTACGTTGTGAAAAAACAGCTTAGAAACAGGTGTACATTAAATGTGAATGTGCGCACTTGTACCGTTGAGAAATGATTAAAACGAGATACTTCTGGAAAATGATTGTTAACGTGTGACTTAACTTTGAAAGGTACATGTACGCAGTGACACTGGTGAGAAACCGTTGACGTTCGACATTTATACAGCACATAAGTAGTACAGTGAAGAAACTTGCATTCCTATGCAGGGGAAAATCCCTTCAAATATATTGCCTGAGATGCCAATTCTCGTAGAGTGGTTATTTACCCATGCTTACGCACGTGTGCACAATGGTACAAACCCTGTAACTGTGACACCGATGTGACACAGTTTATCCATATAGTGGGGATCAGGTGTGGGGAGAAACCCTACAAATGTGACACCTGTGGAACACTGTTTACATGCAACATTACTTTGAGAACTGTTCAGTCGTGTTGTAGAGGTCACAGGACAAGTAACTATTGGGCTATGGTGACGTCTTTGTGTGCTGTTCTATGTGCTGTGTCTTGATCTTGGTGAGTCTAAATGTTGTCTTGCCAAATGTGGCCAAGGAAAGGCTATTGTATTAATTATGTCAGACTGACTGTACATTCGTCATCATATCTTTAGCAATATATTCTTGCACAAGGTTCTTAAGTGGTTATTGGCGTGACGACTAATGAACGTATTCTCTGTTTGACCAGACTAGTATAAGAGGTTCACTCCAGGTTGTAATCAGCAGCCTCTAATAATTGCATGGATCAATCCTTTGATTTGTGTCCCAGCTTTCGATCAGATATCTCTGAAGTCCACTCAGTCATAACCTTACTTACGGCTTACGGATCCCTTGGGCGCCATGTGTGGCATAGGGCATGTACAAGAGTCCGCCATTCCGCCCTCTGTGCCGCCACTGCCCATGATTTCCACCCAAACGCATCTCGTTCTTTTTCCACCATTCGCCGCCACGTCCTTGGTCTTCCGATCGATCTCTTTCCCACATGTGTCCAATTCATCACTATACGGCAGTCATTTGTATACTCAAACCGAAGGATATGGCCAATAAAACTCCATCGTCTAGCCTTGATGATGTCTGTTATCCTGTTTATTTCTACCTTTTCATACAGTTTTTCAGTTGAAATTGTTCTTGGCCAGAATATACGTAGAATTCGACGCAAACATCTATTGTGAAATGTATTGAGCCTTTGTCCATTTTGGTTTACCTTCCAGCAGTCTGCTCCGTATAGTAGAACCGACATCACATTGCTCTTGTAGAAATCGGGGTTTCGTTTTCCTTCTGTATTGGCCTGATGCCCACACTTTCCTCAGTTTATAATATGCTGCTCTCGCTTTTTTTACGCGTGCACTTATATCTACTGTTGAACCTTTGTCTGCATCTATAACTGAGCCTAGATAAGTGAAACTATCAACAGTTTCTACATCGTCTATGCCTATTACAATTATTTGGTTATCATCAGTCTTGATCTTCATCACTTTCGTTTTGGCTGTGTTTATATGTAGTCCAGTTCTCTTTGTATGCACTTCTAGCTCGTTTGTCTTCTATTGTAAGTTTCTTCTTGAAGTTGATAACATAGCTAAATCGTCTGCAAAAGCTAGATCCTCCATCGTATCTAATCCCCAATTCCTCTTTTCCTTCTAGTTGTTTTCCGCATAATCCAGTATATCACCAATACAAACAAAAACCCTGACATCACACATCCTTGCCTCACTCCCGACAACACAGGAAACCATTTTGACAATTTGCTTTCATGCTCAACTCCACATCTGAAGTTTTTGTAAGACATTTTCACAAGATTGATAATTTTGGATGGAATTCCATAGTATTTCATAATTCTCCATAAACTCTTTGTGTGAATACTATCAACAGTTTTCCTAAAATCCACATAGTTGATGAAGAGTGGGCTATTCCATTCGTCGATAATGTTCCTTAATATGAAAATTTGCTGCATACATCCTTTCCCCCTTCTGAAACCTGCTTGTTCTTTCCTCAGTTTGTTATCGAGCGCATCTCTTATCCTGACTATAATCACCCTACCCAGCCCCTTGCTGGGAACTGACAACAGCGTAACACCTGTCCAGTTATTACAGTTCTCCAGGTCACCTTTTTAGGTAATTTAATGATGACTCCTTTCTGCCATTCTTCAGGTATTTCTTCATTCTTTCATATTAATTTGAACACTTCCTCAAGTTTTCGTGCTACCATGTTACTCTGTGTTTTCAACATTTCAGCCTGTATGTTATCAATTCCTGGTGATTTACCGTTTCCCAACGCTGTTATGCTTTTTTAAATTTCTTCTATAGTATGCGGATTAGTGTCAATGTCTATGTCGAATAATTCATTGTTCGGAACATCAACAGGATCGTCAGGTGCCTCTGAGTTGAGAACCTCAGAGAAGTGTTCTCTCCGTCTCTCTATCTGGTCTGCTTCTGATTTTATTACGTCTCCATCTTTCTTCTTGACCGGTGTACTTTATCTGCAGCTTTCATTAGTTATTTTCTTGGTCAGTCTAAACAACGTTCTTTGTTCACCTCTGTTTGCAGCATGCTCTGCTTGTTTTGCAAGGTCGTCCATATACGTCATTTTGTCTGCACGGACACTGTTTTTAACTTATTTGTCTTTGGCTCTATACTTGTTCTTTAGTATTGTCTTTAGTCTTTCCGACTTGGTAGCATTGTTTTTGTCCTTGATTGCTTTCCGCTCGCTTACTTTTTTCAGGCTTCTTCCTGGCATCCATCCTGGTTCTGAATCCAAGAACTTCTTTGCTAGCACCACACATAGCTTCCTTCACCCCTGACCAACAATCTTCTACTCTCTAAGTTTGTTCCAACACCTGGAACCTATTACTCAGTGAAATCCTGAACTATTGTCATGTCAGTTATAACCTAGTCAGCTATAACTAAGCGAGGGTGATTGTGAGGGATTCGATAGTCAGGAAGACCGACAGAGCACAAAACAAGGGGGACGACGTTGTGGTTTGCTTGCCTGGGGGCAGAATAGAGGCTGTAACAGAGAATGTAGAAATTGTGGGTCCGGGCAAGGGAGGATCTGTTTTAGTACACGTAGGGACTAATAATGTAGAGAGAGAAGGTACAACTGCCATAGTTAGGACATAGAGGCAGATGGTCAGAACACTAAAGCAGATGCGGGTTGAGCAGATAAGTCTGTCAGGGATTTTACTGGTAATGGAAAGGAGGGGTCAGAGATATCGAAATTGCCGGAGGATGGCAATTAACATGCTAGTCCAACAGCTTCGTAGGGAAGTGGAAGTTGGATTTGTGGATATGTGGAGATGTTTTGTTGTTTGGGGGGGGGGGGGCTGATATGTACATAAGGAATGGGCTTCATCCAAGTGGTAAGGGTGCAGCAGTGTTTACGGTTGAACTATCAGCAGCAGTCAACCGTGGCATGGATAACATAACAACTAATATATGTAGCGAACATTGTCTCAAATAGAAGCGCAGGGGTTCCATAGCGGTGCTTCAAACAGGACAAGAGGACACTTGTGCACACAAACCAATAACAAAATGTCCATAAAACATTTCTGAAGCTGGTTATAAATTTGTATGTTTAAATGCAAGGTGCATAGTGAATAAGAAAAAAACGATTTAAACGTTATGGTAGAAGATATTGACTTACACGTAAAAGGTTTAAGCGAATCATTGGCCAACAAAGATATATCAGATGCTGAATTAAGACTGACAGGATAAGTAATGTTTCGGAGAGATCGAATAGGAAGTAGGGGAGGGGGAGTTATTTTATATATTAAAGAATCTATTGAGGTTGACGAAAAAAATAGAAAGGGAAGCAGACTGCGATGACGCTGTTTGGTGCAATATAGTTTCAGGAAATTCAACATTAATTATTGGATTAGTTTACCGTTGTCAAAACATAGACGAAGAGGATAACACAACAATACTAAACGCTATAAAGTGAAGTGAGTAAAAGGGAATGCATCATGATGATACAGATACAACCACGGACACATATAATGGAAATATCTAGAGAGTACATGAATGAGGACCAACAGTTTCTATTTTTAATTCAGGATAGCTTCCTTAGTCAGCACATGCTAGAACCAACCAGGGGAGAGTATGTATTATATATAGTTTTGTCTTCACAAAACGAATTATTGGACAATGTCAAAATACATGAACCATTGCGGAACAGTTATCATAATCAAATATATGTTGACATCAAAGTAAAATCATCAATGTAAAATGAAAAACACATACAGGAGAAACAAAGGTATATATATTACAGTCAATCTGCATAACCAGCCATTTCGCGTAACGACTGACATATTTAGGCATTACGCGAAATGACTGTTTCACTCAGGCATTTCGCGAAATTTCATTTCAGTCAATACGCGAAATGACTGGAATTAAGGCAATGTTATTACACAGTTTGACTGTGACCATTTCAGTCATACTGTGTAATAACAATTTGTGTACTTTTGTCATAATTTATTATTGTTGCAATGTTAATTGTGCATTAACGTCATCTTCCATAATTCTTCAGACATTCACATTATTCAAGTAAATAAACAAAATGAATAAATATTTGCTATATATTTGCAAATGGCAACATTTTGCTAATAATGTATCCCTCTCTGGGTACAAAACCCTCCTCCTGACAGTGTGATTGACAGCTATCTCACTGGTGTTCTATGATTTGATGGACAGGTATTGGATGACCCAACCATTCTCCAACTGGGAATGCTAATTGCCTAATAATGGTGACGGTCTCAAGTGGCTATAAAAAGAACACAATCAGTAGGTGTTAATCCCTTGCCGCTTGGCATAGCTATCACAATGGCACAGGATAATTACGATGTACAATTTAAGGAAGAACTCTACAAAAGGTCTCAAATATGTCAAAAACATCTAATTCCCAAAGTGGAATATTTCAATACTATAGAACAACTTAAACTTGCGGCAACTGATGAATCTTCGAAGACACCCCATGGATTCTACAATACTCACCAAGTACCAATTTTTATTTGTAGTTTCTTATGCTGAACATTGTTTCTTGATTTTAAGTGTGAGAAATTTACGACATTTCACAATTTGAGGGGTAGATAGTAGTCCATTTAATCAATGCATATATTCCAACCTATAATAAATGAGGTATGGGTGGAAATATAGTTGAATACTCTTCCAAATGCATCATAGCTAACATGTAATTATGCACTAATGACATCATACCAGAATTATGTAATATACATTTTTCCTGAGACAGGTGAAAACCTAGGGTATTTCTGCCACAACATTTTGGGTGGCTTTACACTGTCCTTATGCCATATTATCACATTATTATTTCTGTGGAAGTGAGTGCACGTTTTGATCATGTCACGTATTTAATGTTTTTGTTTATTGTTAATAGGGAATTAGGTAGTTGTGGTGGGTATATACGTGTAAAGAAATATCTATATGTGTAAATAAATAAAATTTTACACGGATGTATTGTTTACCGTTTTTACTACCACGTCGATCTCGGCCCACCTCTTTTGAATGACGCTAATTATTTGAATGAGGATAATTATTTCACCTATTTTGAATGAGGCTAATTATTCGCACAGCTGTTCTGTTAAATTCCGTTGTGCTTCTTGTAAATGAACTCGAACTTATGTTATATACATTTAAAGTTGCATTTGAATCAAAACCAGTTTCAACTATGAAAAATACAAACTATGGTTACTGCATATAGTTTATAATTTGTGTGGTAAGAATATTAGAATCAGTAGAATCATTAGGCCCTAGTAATCGGCTTGGTGCTCTTGCATTGTTTCATTGAGCAGTTGAGCAGAACTGTTTATGTTAAGAATGTGTGGAGGCCATAGTAATAGTAGTCGGCTTGCTACTCTTCTTTTGTGTTATTGATGTCACGATCACGCGTCAGGAGTGTCCCCCCTCAATGAAGATGGAGTCTCAGTCGACCGAATATACGTTTATTTCCAGACAAAGTGAAGACCCTGTCCACAGTTAAGCCGGAAAGATTTGCACAGGCCACACAGGATGTCGTGGATCACTTGATCACAATTTAATAAGTCATGTCAGTCTTCCTGAAAACCATGGCGCTCTTGTAATTTGTAAACACGCCTTCCTTGTTCGTTAAAATCAGGCCAACTGCTGGGAGGAATTCCCGATCCGAGCTATTCTAACTATTGTGCCATACCGATCCAAAGCGAGGACAGTAAACAAAAGTGAATAAAAACAAAGAGCGCAACTATAATTGTTATTTAGAAACTTGTCCACTTTAGAGGACATGGATGCCAGGAGTTGCAGGTGACAGCGGTGTGCAAGTTTGCTATTTTGCACGTACGAAATATTACAAGAATCAGACGCTACCTGACCCGTGGAGCAACGGAACAAATTGTCCACTGGAAATCGTTGTCTCAACCGACAGTCTCAGTGGCAAATACAATGTGTGGCAACCCCAGCACTGGAACTCACTTCTACGACAGCCTGTACTAATAACATATGTAGTTTTTAAAGAATGTTTAATGTTTAAAGAATTGTTTTTTAAAGATTCACCTGTTTTAAAAACGTTATACATGGCACCATGAATATAAATTGTTGGAATCAGGCCTGGGGTAAATTGGGGTAAAGACAAACCACAGCCATCAAACCAGAAACGATCAGGCTGTGTTAGTAAAACTAAAAGGAAGGAGCGCCAGTTGTTTCCGAAGAAGTGGTTAGAACATTATCCCTGGATTCAGTTCATTGAATCTTACGGGAGCCTGTCTTGCCAGCTGTGGAAGCAGCAAGGCAAATGTGGTGTGTGGGTGGACGGGACACGCAACTTTCGACTAAAAACTGTCACCGACCACATGACTTCAAATGATCATCTACACGCTGTTGTTGGCTGGAGCACTGACCAAAGAAGCACCAAAGGTGCAGTCGATAAGGAAATGAAAAAGAAATGGGACGCCATCAGCCTCGCTCTACAAATATGCTCTTGGCTCGCAACGGAGGAATTGCAGAACGCTAAATTCAAGTCGCTGATCGATTTCCTCCACATGCAAGACATGAGCAATGCTAAGTACCTGCTGCGATGAGGAAATGCTCTTTATGATTCTCCGGATATCTTCAATGCGATGTTTGTATGCCTAATTGGGGGTCATTGAGGAACTAGTCATACGTGAAGTGAGGGGGAGTCCGTTCGTTGGTATTGGCTTGGATGAGCCAACCGACAGGTCATCCGAGAAGCATCTGGCATTCATCATGCGGTATATTTCTTCCATGTCGAACATGAAGACGTGTTTCATTGAGTGTGTGAAAGTACATGATAGTCGAGCAACAACCGTTTGTCACACTCTGGACGACACTGCGCACAAATATGCGATTTCCCTGACAAAGCTCGTCGACCTGGGGACAGATGGCGCCTTTGTTATTGCAAGCAACTTCAACGGTGTCAATGGTTTGGTGAGAAATGACAATCCGCACATTGTGTTCGTCCACTGTGTCTGCCATCCAGTGTACCTGTGTGTTTCACAGGCATGTGCTAGGATAGCAGACATAGTGGCACTACAAGCGATCATCAATGCTGAATACTCATTCGTGCAACTGAACCTGAATCGCCTCTGTCGATTCAGGGAGATGGCAACAGTGCTTGGTCGTGAGGTGCTGAAGTTCAAGCGATTGATTGACATACGGTGGCTGAGGTTAGTCAACAGTGTTGCTGCCGTGATGAAGAACTTTGCGCCTTTGATGCTAATGATCCAAGAAGACGCTGCAGCTGGCGATCCCACAGCAATTGGCCTAAGCAAATACGTCAACTTTTAAACAGTGCGGTCAGCAGTAAGTATAACGCTATTTTTATTTAAATTTCGTTGTGCCATGCTTAATATTAGCATTGTATTTATATTAGTATTCACCGCCATTACAATAATTATGCTTCTGAAAACGTAAAAATCTCATACTTGAGAGGTACAAAGTCTGATCGTTTCTGTCCTAAATAAAATTTTATACCAGGATAAACTAGATTACATTATAATATCTTGATTGCTCAAACGAAAACGGCAGAACAAAGTCGCCGATGTCGCCTGCGTGAGAGCACAAGGAATGAATGACGCTGCTAGTGGGGAACAGTAAGCAGGGAGATGTTCGATTAAACAAAACCGACGACAGAAAGCCGATAAAAATTCGTAGGGAGATACTTTCAGCGATATTGGCGAAATGATAGTCGATGTACCCAGTAATGACGACGTTGTCGAGAAAATCATCGTAATTGACACGCAAGAGACAATGGACGTTAACGACATCAAAGAAAACATGTGCGAACTAGTGCAAAAAGCGAAAAGCGGTGACACCACCAACGTTTGGCAGAAAGAAAAAAACAAATAAGATTAACGTGCAATGAAATAGACGTTACATTCGTCGACAATAATGCCAACTTTAATTCCCGAAACGGCGCGGTAGACGCAACTGCCTTCGAAAAGAAGTGAGAGAGAGAGAGAGAGAGCGGAGTGGACAGATTGCTGTCAGAGAGCGGAGTGGACAGATTGCTGTCAGAGAACGGAGTGGACAGATTGCTGTCAGAGAGCGGAGTGGACATGCTGTTGTCAGAGAGCGGAGTGGACAGATTGGTGTGAAACCTGTCCCTCCCCGAACACAGACTAAAACACAAGAATTAACAACACCAACATCGACACCAGGACACGCCGAAAGCAGTGACCCATGACAATATGCTCAACGTTGGAGGGTCGCCTTGTAATGGGTGGAGAATGGTTGAACGCCGAAATCGTTGGGCCAGTGCGCAAAATGCGACGAAACTAACCGCGTCACTGCCACCTGTACGGTGTCGCAAATGCAGGGTACGTGGGCATATGGAGAAGCATCATACGTGTGACTATGGAATAGGCCAACACGTTTCGGCCACTGAACAAGACATTCACAATACGCGGGTTTGTGCCCCGCGACACGTAAAACAAACATGCTATCTGCCAGTTTTAATAACCGTAAATGCCAGATCCTTAAGTAGTGAAAAAATGGACGAACTGCAGGTCACGCTTGCAATGCATGATGTATGAATTGCATGTATTGGTGAAACGTGGTTCAAAGATTATATGGGAAAAAATAGCATTGTTTTTTGCCTGGAGAGAAAGGACAAGGATCAAGGCCGAACCGTTGGTGTGGCCTGTTATATCAGAAACGATGCCCTCTGTAAAAGGTTGAATGACCACGAGGTTGATAAGTTGGAGGTAATCTGGATTAAGATTATGCCGGCAAAAATTACCCTGAAAATGTTCATGTATATTGTTTGCATGTATATATTACACTCTTAAAACAGAGTATTTGGAGATATGTAAAAATATAAAAACGTGCATAGATTGCCATTGTGCGCAGGTATCCAGAATGTGGTGTTATTATAAAAGGAGATTTCAATCAGTTAAATGATAATTTTTTGAGAACACACTTTCGATTTGTTCAGGTAGTGAATGTTCCAACACGTGGTCAAGTGATACTGTCTAAAATATGGACGAACATGGAGGAAGTATCTACCCAACCTGTTACTGTTTCTGAACTTGGGAAATCAGTTCATAATGCGGTATTGCTGAAACCAAGTTTTAATCGTTTAATTGATACCGGGTGTATGACACGTTTAACTGTAATATGTAAGGGTCCGAATGAAAAAGCCACATTTGCTATGGCTTTGTCAGCTATTCGATGGGAACCCTTATTTAGGCTACAGTCATGTGAAGATAAGTATTTATATTATCAAACTGTTATTAGTAAGCTCATGTAAACGTGTTTTCCTATTAAAGTCATAACGCGTCACACGGCTGATAAACCATGGTAGCGGACTGGCTTAGAACATTAGTTCGTAAAGGACAGCGAGCTCACATGATTAGTTCCTAAAGGACAGCTAGCTCACATGATTAATTCGTAAAGGACAGCTAGCTCACATGATTAGTTCGTAAAGGACAGCTAGCTCACATGATTAGTTCGTAAAGGACAGCTAGCTCACATGATTAGTTCGTAAAGGACAGCTAGCTCACATGATTAGTTCGTAAAGGACAGCTAGCTCACATTATTAGTTCGTAAAGGACAGCTAGCTCACACGGTTAGTTCGTAAAGGACACCTAGCTCACACGATTAGTTCGTAAAGGACAGCTAGCTCACACGATTAGTTCGTAAAGGACAGCTAGCTCACATGATTAGTTCGTAAAGGACAGCTAGCTCACATGAGCGGTAATTTGAATCAAGCCATGATATTACGCAATAGGGCTAACCGCTTCGAGACTTAAGTATGACTTTTATCAAGCACAAATTGCAGCAGCGAATGAGTCAGGATACCGTGATTGGTCGAAACATATGAAAGCATAAATGGGACTAGACAGGAATGTCAAATCTGGCATGCAAGGATTAGCTAGCAAAATAACTAGTGGTGATTGTAGATTACTAGTCAATATAATGGATGAAGCGTTTGTGTCTGTCAGTGGTGTCCAACTATGTAGTACATGAATAGTTTATGTAACATCCGCAGTCGATTTAATAACAAAATGCCTATTTTTTTTTAAATCTTCGAAAGAATTTACTTCAGTCGTTAAAACTGGTAAGGATCAAAATGGTAGATATCCAAAATGGTAAACACTGTGTGGGTGAATGCTGATCAGGGGCGTGACCTTCATCCTCTCGCCGATCACATGACGAAGTTACGAAATTTCACCAAGGAAGAAATTCGTGGTTTTTCAGCATTTTGATTTTCACTTCAGTAAATGCTTGAACAAGCGTAAACTAATATAATAGTTTGTCTGATGATTTCACGTATACGACATACAACAGTTTCACAAACGATTTTGTAGTGAACACTAGATATGTTTTTTTTCGCAAACTTAATTTTAAATGAAAAATCGAATTGATTAAGCACCTTTAAGAGCGCTACAGAAAGCTAAGGCGAATAAGGCCACAGAACCAGATAACATTCCTGCTTGGGTATTAAGGAACCGTGCAGATATCCTCCATTAACTGCTATTTTCAACAGTACATTGCGCGAAGGCGCACTTCCCAAGGATTGGAAGGTGGCGAACGTAATACCGTTGCCAAAAATAAACCCTCCCATGTTGATTGATTAATATATCGCTGACGCCAATAGCTGCAAAGGTGCTTGAGTCAATAATACTAATGAAATGGGTGGATTATATAATTGACGGAGAATAAGACTCTAAGCAATTTGGTGGAATTGGCGAAACGTCGACAACTAACGTTCTCGTAGAAACGATACACATAATTATGGTATGAAGCGACTGATAAATTTGATACTTATGTCCGAGTTGTAATGCTGGATTTTAGCAATAAGTTTGATCTAATTAATTATCACATGTTAATAGAAAAGCTACAACTGTATGATATGCCCTGACATATTATTAGATGGATAGCAACATATGTATTAGTCAGAACTCAACAGGTAAAAGCAGGAAATGAATGGGCGGCCAGAATGTGGACCCAAATGTTTCCTGGTTTGCATAGACGACTTAAAAACACGTTCCATTATATAAGTATGTGGACGACAGTACGTTATTCGAAGTATGTGATAGCATTTCTGTGATCCCAGAATTAGTTGACTTCGCCGCTAGGTGGACATATCAAATCAAATAAATTTTGTCGAAAAGGTTATTTCTGCAATGGATAAATCCCAAACTACGCTTGGTGTCTTTATCGATCTAAAAAAGCTTTCGATACCGTTGACCACAACATATTGCTAAGTAAATTGCAATGCTATGGAGTAAGGGGTTTAGCTCTGGAATGGATAAAAAGTTATTTACCCAACCGTAGACAATATGTATGCTTCAATAATATTAACTCAGAATTCAAAGAAATTAAGTGTCATGTCCCGCAAGGATCAATCCTTGGCCCATTACTATTTATCTTGTATATAAATGACATGTGCGATGTTTCCAAACTACTTCATATTATTCTATTTGCAGATGATACTAACTTTTTTTACCCGGCTAGTAATATTAATGATGTAACCAATGTAGTTAACAACGAACTAAAACAACTAGGCCTATGGTTCAGAGCGAACAAATTGTCGCTCAATGTCCAAAAAAATTATTTTATAATGTTTACCAATAAAAAACAACCTAGAACAGATGTACATATAGTTTTGAATGGAACAAACATTGAACAGGTAAAACATACAAAATTCCTTGGAGTAACTATTGATGAAAACCTAACATGGAGAGAACATATAAAATGTTTGAAACAAAAGTATCAAAAAGCATAGCAGTTTTGTATAAAACTATGCATGTTCTTGATTGTCAAGCGTTACACATATTATATCAATCACTTGTTGAACCACATGTCATATTGCTGTGATATTGCTTGATTGTCAAGCGTTACAAACATTATATCAAACACTTGTTGAACCACATATGTATTTTTTTCTGTGAATAATGGGGAAGTACGTATCAACCCAGACTCATGGAACTATTTCTGTTACAGAAAAAAGCTATACGGATTATTTATAACCTTAATTACCAAGATCATACATCTGTATTTTTCCACAGCTCAAAAATACTTAAACTTCATGATTTAGTTACATACAAGACTATGATTATACTCTATAAAGCAAATAATTACTCTTTAAATGGCCGGGTTCAAGCATTCTTTAAACTAACCGAAGCTATACACCTGTATGGTACCAGACAAAGCAAACTGTTTTATGTTAAAAAAACAAACACCACTCTCATACTACTGTCACTCATTGTCAAATATATAAATACATGGAACAGTTTAGCATATTAAATAACTCAGCTACCAAGTTTAACACAATTTAAACAAACATTCAAGTTGTCATTACCTACAGCATATTTATAAACTTTTAATTGAAAGTGATGTCAATTAGGTAGTTTATAATTAGCACAAGCACCACTGTAATAAGTTTATAAGTGAATTGTGAATGCTATTTTTTACTTACAGTTTTACTTGTATTGCATTTATTTAGTTTGAGAAGGGCATAGCACCTTATAAGTCGTATGACTTCAGATATGTCCCTTCAGCAGCAGCAGCACACCATAATTTGCACCTGCATTATGTTGTTGTTGTTGAATTAACTTTCACTTCAAACTTTCACGTCACTTCACCGGCTAGCCGCATTGGCGTGTTCACATATATGGAATTCGGCCTCACTTTATGCCGGTCTAAGATGTCAACGTAGCTTAACTTTTAGCGTATGCGTAACATAATTGAATACATATATGATAACTGGATAGGTTATAAAGTTTTCAAGTTTCAAGTTTGTTTATTCTCTAATACCATATAATGGTGTATGAGATAAATATACAATACCAAGAGTATTTGCAAGTACTCAAAACATAAAACAATAATAAGAACAGTCAATGTTAGTTAAACTTACCATTTATTATTTTGATCAACTTACAAGTTCTTATTAGTTTATTTGAACTATTAAACTAACTAAGAACTTGAAAGAATTAGGGCGATTAATAAAATACCTTTTCAGAAATCTACGTCTTTGGTCTCTTAGAGTGTCACATTGAAACAATAGACAACATTCATCCCCAATCTCATTGTTATTACACAAAGTACAATACCTTTTATTTCTATAAATATTAAACCATCTGTCTGTTTCAATAGGCAGTGTTGTGTTACCCAGCCTAAATTGAGTGAAAATAATTTTTAATATCTCCGATAACAATGTCAAGTATGATTCAAACTCGAATACTCCTTTAAATATTCTATAGGTAATACATGCATCATTGTAAAATACATTTGATGACCATGTTTGAATATATTCTTCATGAAGTCTGATTTTAAGACAATTATTTGGCCATTTGTGATTGACGACATTAGGAAAGTGCCAAACGTTAGAAAGATCACTTTCATAAAAAAATATTTTTAACAGTTTTTATCCAAGGTGATTCATGCTCACTGTTATTATTTAAGTTGAGTAACAATCTGTACATAATCACTGCTAAATTTTGTATCCTTCTCTTGCCCTAGCTTAATCCAGAAATATGCCATCCTTTTCTTAATTTGTATCACTAGTGGTGGTCTGCCTAGTTCGCCATATATCATACATTTAGAAGTAGATTTGTTGACATGTAATACCATTCTACAAATTTCCAAGTGAAGTTTTTCAATGATATTACAATACTCGTACCCCCATACTTCACAACCATATAACAAAATTGGTACAACTGTATGATCAAATAGTTGAACTATGATGTCAATTGGAAGAAGTAATTGTCGTGACGTTTTAATCAAACTGTACATAGCTCTCTTTGCTTGCACGTATTGACTTTGCTTAGCAAGAACAAATCCTCCATTATAATTCATGTTGACACCAAGATAAACATAGTCAAAACAAACATCGAGGTATGTTTCATTGGAAGAGAATGTAGGAATTTTGCGTGTTTTACATTTAGAGAAGATTAAAACTTTAGTCTTAGTTGTATTAATTTTTAATGACCATAATTTACAGTAATGAGAAACTGCATTTATGCAATCCTGAAATTCAGTGGCTGACTACGCCATTATGATAGTATCATCAGCATACAATAATAGATACAACTTCAGAAAAAACACATAGATTATTAGTTTCAAGTTTGTCCTAAAATGAGATCAGAAACCATAGTCAAACCATTAAAAGATTTTCTAAAAAATTTTTTCATGTCATTAAGAAAAATAGCAAATAACAATGGCGAGAGATTATCCCCCTGCCTTACCCCTTGATTGCATTCAAAGAAGTCCGACACACAACTATCATTGATTTAAATACAAGGCTTGGCGTTAGTATACATGTTGTATATCACATTTAACACTCTACCATTAATATTATGGTTTATGAGTTTACTTCACAAAGCAGGTATATTTATGGTATAAAAAGCGTTTACCGTTTGATTAATATATATTAGTTAAGCTTTTAAAAACAAATACATGATCTAAAGTGGAATAACCTTTCCTAAATCCTGTTCGTTCTTCTTCTATCATATTAATAACAGGTTGAATGAGTATTCATGTAGCACTATCTAAATACTCATTCAATCTGTTATTTAATACAGATGTAAATAGTTTGCCAAGACAACTGAGGATGGTTATTCCTCTGTAATTATTTGCATCTGCAACAGAACCTTTATTTTTATAAATTGGTTTAATAAATCCATATGTCCATGACTTAGGAATAAAACCTGTTTCTAAAACCAAATTGAATAATGTTATAAATACAGATAGCATTTTAGGAGTGGAAGCTTTAAGAAATTAATTAATTATTTGATCAGAACTACATGCATTGTTATTTTTTAAACTGCGTGTAGCTTTTAATTCTTCCTCATTAGTAAATGGAGCATTTATAAAATCAATATTAGCTGAACTAATTAGAGCATCAATGTCTACTTAACCTTCATTATTAGTTACATCATTACAATTAAAATTTTTAAAGTGGTTAACAAAACATTGTAAATTAACATTTTGAAGCTCATTTTTAACTTTAACTGAAGATCCTTTAATTAAATTCCAATAAACCTTAGGATCTTTATATATAAGACTTATCAATTCATCTTGAAAGTTTTTCTTGTATTTTATTAATTTCAAATTAATTTCTCTCTTATATTCTTTACACGCATATTTATTAACTAACGCATATTCTTAAATAACATTTGATTGTGATTTACACAAATGTTTTAATAATGAGTTTTTATACTATTGAAAATATGTGTTGGAAATAAATGATAGATTGATTGGTTAATTAATTGAGATGAGGCAACATTCATACAGACAGACAGACACACAGTGTCACAAACTATTTTATAATATAGTCGAGTAGTTTCTGAATGAATCAATGAATATATATTGACGTTCATCGAAGAGGCGTGTAATGTCGTCGTTGTGTGCTACTAACTTATAAGGCGTCCTGGTAGGAAGAACTATGCACCACTTTTCAAACCATAAAGACACATTGTATAACTGCCAAAAAGTAGGGATGGAGAAAACTAAAAAAAAAATGAAATAATCTGTTATTATTAATAGTCTAGACAGGTTGACACAAGATCGTCATTTATGCCCAGTTTTATTTCGCGCAAGTATTTGACATTTGTTTTCCAGTCGTACAACAACCAGTCGTACAATATCCAGGCGTACAGTCATCAGTCGTACAACAATCGGTCGTACAACCATCAGTCGTTCAAACATCGGTCGTACAACCACGCCACTTCAATTCACATTCACTTGATCGCGTCGGCCGAGTCCAACGTCACTTCACCGTGTCGGCCAACTCCCGCCGGTTCGACGGGGACTAGTGCTGCTTACGGGTGCAGCCGTGGTCCCAGTAGTACTTGACCTGGGCCTTCACGGACGACACGTTGCCCAAGCGGCGCTCAGGACCGATGATACCGAGGACGGTGGTGAAGAATAGGAGGGAGTAGAGAATGGAGAAGCCGATGGTGCAGAACATGAAGACGCCGAACTCGACGAGGAAGACGATCTGGGCGAGCAGCAGGAAGAAGGAGGCGCCGAGGGAGGAGAAGGCGCCGGACAACACCGAGAAGCCGACCTCTGTGAACACGACCGGACGGCACAGGTTAATAATAATAACAACAGTTTCTCATATAGCGCCCCATTCAAATAATTGTTCTAGCGCGCTAAACAATGGTGTATGCATTATAAATAAAAGCATATACGTTGAAATTAGAAACTACAATTATTACTTGTAGAATACAATAACATACTAAATAGGAGCACAATTGCTTAGAAAACTCTTATATAATCCTAAAGTATTTTTTTAAAGGTGCTTCTTGAGTTTATTTTCTATGAACATTGCCGTACATGCATATATTAATATAATTGTTGCTTTTATTGTTATTGTCATCGTAATCGTCATCATCAGCTTCATCACCATCATCATTAACGTCATTATTATTAGTATCATCATCACATTTATTTTAATTAATATACGCGGTAACTGTGTGCGCCTTGGCTGCCAGCCCCTACCCGAGAGCGCGTCCTGTGTGCGTCCGAGCCGTCTTTGGTGCTCGGAGCGGGCGTAGGCTTCTGACAGGTGGATGACGAACTCGACGGACAGACCAACCAACAGCACAAGGTTGAGGGACTCCAACACCTGAAGGCAAGTTACATGTCATAAACAGTCAACCGTGTCAAACTCCGTCAACTGTGTCAGACTCATTCAACCGTGTCAGGCGCAGTCAAACGTGTCCTACTCAGTCAACTGTGGTAAACTCAGTCATCCGTGTCAGACTCAGTCAACTGTGTCCCACTCAAAAATAAACACATTATTTGCCCTCCAACCCAGGTAAAAAATGTGTAAACTCATACTCAATTAAAACATGTATTGACGTTATCTAACAATAAACATAATAAAAGTTATCTAACAATAAACATAATAAAAGAATAGCGAACTTAACATAAGGGTCAGGGCTGGGGATAATGATTATCCTTTTTCGAAGGAACAAATCTGTTTAATACAACAATACTTTGGGAGAAACCCCAAAGGTCTCGGGTCACCCTTCATGATGGAAAACAAATAACATTACTGCCGCAGTAACTTGGTGGAAGGCCCTCTAAACCTTCCACCCCCATTCGCATACTTGGTGGAAGGCCCTCTAAACCTTCCACCCCCATTCGCATACGAACGCAAAAAAAATATCACGAGCTTATTTCTGGAAATGCCGAAGGCACGAAACATAGTGGCAGACTTCGGTGACATTGCCCCCGCCAGTTGAATATGAGGGCACCGAAGAAGGCTTCTCCTGGTAACCCCTTGGAAGGCCAGTGTCAGACTCAGTCAACTGTTTTACCATCAACCAACCGTGACATACTCAGTCAACCAGTGTCATAATCAGTTAACCGTATCACACTCAGTGGATTGTTTACGTCTCAGTGAATCGTGTCCCCGTGCCAGGGAATTGACATAATTGACTGAGCTGCGACATGTTCGATTGTACCAACTAGTTGAGAGATGAATTCAACAGCTGCTTACACAGGTACCCAGTGCGTCGGACGTCTTATTAGTTCGGCTTACACAGGTACCCAGTGTGTCGGACGTCTTATTAGTTCGGCTTACACAGGTACCCAGTTTGTCGGATGTCTTATTAGTTCGGCTTACACGGGTACCCAGTGTGTCGGACGTCTTATTAGTTCGGCTTACACAGATACCTAGTGTGTCGGACGTCTTATTAGTTCGGCTTACATGGGTACCCAGTGTGTCGGACGTCTTATTAGTTCGGCTTACACACGTACCCAGTGTGTCGGACGTCTTATTAGTTCGGCTTACACAGGTACCCAGTGTGTCGGACGTCTTATTAGTTCGGCTTACACAGGTACCCAGTGTGTCGGATGTCTTATTAGTTCCCTGCACCAGACACGAGGGACAAGCCGCGTGTAGTGAATCTTCCATAAGACACAGCTAAAGTGTGGTGAACGAAGTTATTTTAGCTCCTAAGCTGCAGCATTGTGAACTCTAACCCAGGTCCTTCGGTCGGCACATCGGCGTTTTCACCGCCGAGCTACTGCGGCCCACAATTCAAGATGACAGTAATTCTTTCACGTGGTGACGTCATTCTCGTATCACGTGGTTTAAGCCAGCTTTTAGGAAACTGTTTGTTTATACAGATATGATACAAGTCGGACTTAGTCGCTCGTTGAATCTGCTTTTTTGCGGCATCCAACATTATAGAATGCGTGCGTGCGTTCGTGCACGTGTGTGCGTGCGTGTGTCTGTGTGTGTTTGTTTGTGCGTGTGTGTTTCTGCATGAGTGCGTGCGTACGTGCGAGCCAGTCCACTAAGCAAGCACTGCAAGTGACGAAGCTCGTCATCGTACCCCGAGCTTCCAGTGCATGATGGGGATGACGGCGATGACGGAGAAGGTGATGAAGATGATGGTGGTGAGCGCGAGGAGCGCGACGATGATGTTCATCGTCGCCCACAGGAGGATGGGCAGCGCCGTGCACAGACCCACGATGATGCCGATGAAGGCTGAGTTCGTCAGTTGCTGAAACACACGTAACCTGCGTAAACATGTTCATCAAAGCGGGAATTTAATTATTATACCATTTTACGCGTAATGAAAAAAAAATATTGTTTAACTTCATATATCTTGATTTATTTATTTATTTACTTATTGATTCTTTTTAATAAATGTGTAAAGTTTTTTAAAAGGCTTTTAAATAATTGTTTTAAACCTTTTTTTATTAGTCATCTATTTATTTATTCACGCATTTAACATTTAAACTGATCTTGTTGAACAGTTTGTGATTCACGCCGGAATGGCTTTCATTTCACGTTTGTAACACGCAAATGCGCTTAATAAATAATAACTGTAATAATAGTTTCGTCTTGGCACAACTATTAAGTAAACTTACAATCGATGTTTCGACAACCTTTGAGTGAATTCTTCAGCAACTTAATTGTCATACTTCTACATGGAAAGGTATATACGGGACATTGGTTCAGCCACGTTTTGCTCGCTCTACCATCAGGATGAAAGAAACAAAACTAATTCCTACAATTCAGTTGACGATGAAGAAAATCGAAGGTTGTCCAAACATCGAAAGTAAGTTAACTTCATACTTTGTCAACATGAAAAATTAATAACCAGACGTAAAGTAGCTCGAACAATTGATGTAGAACATGATGTCTGTTTCTTTATGATAACTTATTGTTGTTACACTATGGGCATTGACTTCATTGTTGTTACACTATGGGCATTGACTTCATTGTTGTTACACTATGGGCATTGACTTCATTGCTGTTACACTATGGGCATTGACTTCGTTGTTGGTACACTATGGGCATTGACTTCATTGTTGTTACACTATGGGCATTGACTTCATTGTTGTTACAATATGGGCATTGACATCGTTGTTGTTACACTATGGGCATTGACTTCATTGTTGTTACACTATGGGCATTGACTTCATTGTTGTTACACTATGGGCATTGACTTTATTGTTGTTACACTATGGGCACTGACTTCATTGTTGTTACACTATGGGCATTGACTTCATTGTTGTTACAATATGGGCATTGACTTCATTGTTGTTACACTATGGGCATTGACTTCTTTGTTGTTACACTATGGGCATTGACTTCATTGTTGTTACACTATGGGCATTGACTTCATTGTTGTTACACTATGGGCATTGATTCATTGTTGTTTCACTATGGGCATTGACTTCATTGTTGTTACACTATGGGCATTGACTTTATTGTTGTTTCACTATGGGCATTGACTTCATTGTTGTTACACTATGGGCATTGACTTCACTGTTGTTACACTATGGGCATTGACTTCATTGTTGTTACATTATGGGCATTGACTTTATTGTTGTTACACTATGGGCATTGACTTCATTGTTGTTACACTATGGGCATTTACTTTATTGTTGTTACACTATGGGCATTTGCTTTATTGTTGTTACACTATGGGCATTGACTTCATTGTTGTTACACTATGGGCATTGACTTTATTATTGTTACACTATGGGCATTGACTTCATTGTTGTTACACTATGGGCATTGACTTCATTGTTGTTACAATATGGGCATTGACTTCATTGTTGTTACACTATGGGCATTGACTTCTTTGTTGTTACACTATGGGCTTTGACTTCATTGTTGTTACACTATGGGCATTGACTTCATTGTTGTTACACTATGGGCATTGACTTCATTGTTGTTACGCTATGGGCACTGACTTCATTGTTGTTACACTATGGGCATTGATTCATTGTTGTTTCACTATGGGCATTGACTTCATTGTTGTTACACTATGGGCATTGACTTTATTGTTGTTTCACTATGGGCATTGACTTCATTGTTGTTACACTATGGGCATTGACTTCACTGTTGTTACACTATGGGCATTGACTTCATTGTTGTTACATTATGGGCATTGACTTTATTGTTGTTACACTATGGGCATTGACTTCATTGTTGTTACACTATGGGCATTGACTTCATTGTTGTTACACTATGGGCATTTGCTTTAGTGTTGTTACACTATGGGCATTGACTTGATTGTTGTTACACTATGGGCATTGACTTTATTGTTGTTACACTATGGGCATTGACTTTATTGTTGTTACACTATGGGCATTTACTTTATTGTTGTTAAACCATGGGCATTGACTTCATTGTTGTTACACTATGGGCATTGACTTTATTATTGTTACACTATGGGCATTGACTTCATTGTTGTTACACTATGGGCATTGACTTCATTGTTGTTACACTATGGGCATTGACGTCATTGTTGTTACACTATGGGCATTGACTTCATTGTTGTTACACTATGGGCATTGACTTCATTGTTGTTACACTATGGGCATTGACTTCATTGTTGTTACACTATGGGCATTGACTTCATTGTGAGAAACCACATGGCAAGACGAATAACCAATACAGCTACAAAACATGCTTTGTTTTCTTAAAAGTTAGTTAACGGTAGTAATACAACTAAAAAACAAAACACATTAGTTCAATTACACTAGAATTTTAATCCCTTATTTTGACTCTTTTGTTTATAACACGCCATTAACCTGTAGATAATTATTTCGATTTTAATTAACCAGACCATTTTTGAATACAGGCGTCAAGGACTGCGCGTTGGTGGATTTGTCCATTCGAGATTACGGCTCTGTCTTACCTTCTTGCGTCCTATGTTACGCCAGTGCCTCTTGTTTTACGTTGTTCCTACGTCCTGTATTACGTCAGTGCCTCGTGTGTTCGTTCCTACGTCCTGTCCTATGTCATTACCTCTTGTATTACATTTTAGCAATATATCTTACTTCAGCACTCATGTCTTACGTTCTCACCTCTTGTACCTTCACCCAGTGCCATATGTTCTTTATCGAACCGTCGCCCTCTGGCGGACCGATTGCACACTGAAAGCCTCGACGCAATGTGTGCGGCATCTTGAGCATCTGACGAATGTAAACGTGACGTCGACGATACAACACGTACGTGACAGCGACGATATTACATGTACGTAACATTGACGATAAAACATAAAACAGTAAGTGGCAGCGAGCAGTCGTTACATAATAGTCAAGTTTAGTGACACGTTGACAGATTGTTCAATTAAACCGGGTTCAGTTAAACTGGGTTCAGCTAAATCTGGTTCAGTTAATCTGCGTTCTGTTAAACCGGGTTCAGCTAAACCGGGTTCAGTTCAACCGGGTTCAGCTAAACCCGGTTAAGTTAAACTGGGTTAAGCTAAACAGGGTTCAGTTAAAGTGTGTTCAACTAAACCAGGTTCAGTTAAAGTGGGTTCAGCTAAACCGGGTTAAGTTAAACTGGGTTCTGTTAAAGCGGGTTTAACAAAACCGGGTTGAGTTAAACCAGGTTCAGTTAAATTGGGTTCAACTAAACCGGGTTCAGTTAAACCGGGTTCAGCTAAACCGGAAAACCAAATGGCCGATGAACCTAGCGGATTGCGCGTGACATAGGTACAGTTCGTTGCCTCATAAATGGCGATAATCCCTCCTTCATCTGCCTCGGATGGAAGCAGATTTATTGGAAAAGTTCCGACGAAGCGTAACCGATTTCGTTTGAAGACATACATTTTGTAGCCGGCGAGATGTGGACACTCGAGCGGAATACTATGAATACTATGAATACTATGAATCGTTTAATCAGTGAAACCGTTATAGGGAGTTCTTCATGTTGGTTTTTAAAAACTGTTCAATGGCGTATCATTGGCGTATCGGCAAAAGGGGGCCAAATGGGGAGGCCAAAGGGGGAGGCCAAAGGGGAGGTCAAAGTGGAAGCCAAGAGAAGGCAAAGCTTAGTCACAACGACGCAACGGAAAATACTGGAAAAAATTAAAAAAATTAAAGCAAAAGGGAAGGGGTTTGCCTACCTCACCCCAAATACGCCACTGTACAATGTTTCTAACACGCCATAAACGCGTCATATTTAACTTGCACAAGAACACGAACCTTTCCACCAATGAGTTTGTTCCACGCGTCCAGCATCTCGAGCCCCTGGTTGTAGTTGAGGACGTCACCGCTGAGGGACAGATTGACGGCGATGGCGGCGTAGGCGAGGCGGGTCCCGTAGAAGAAAGCTCTCCTGGCCGAGCCTGGGCATCGGGACGAGGCAACACGGTAAAAATAGCACAACATCATGTAGAACACTGCCCAAATTGTAGGTGTTAATAATACTAATGATAATTAATATTACGCACATAGCAATAACAATAATAATAATAATAACAATAACACTAATAATTATATATATATATATATATATATATATATATATATATATATATATATATATACATACATACATACATATATATATATATATATATATATATATATATATATATATACATATATATATATATATATATATATATATATATATATATATATATATATATATATATACATACATATATATATATATATATATTATTAATGTTAATGTTATTGTTATTACTATGTATTTATATACATACTAATAACAATGATATACATATTAATACTATTACTAGTACTAATAATAATAAAATACAAAACAATAATACTAATAATAGTACATTTAATAATAATAGTACATATTACTACTACTTATACAGCTAATGCTAATAACAATAATAGTAATAATATATTTTATTCACAGTAAACATGATTAAATATACATTTTGTCTTCCTAACGGTCGCATTTTTACAGATACACACATATAAATAATACAGGTAAATGACAGTGGTGTGGTGAACGGTGACGTCACCTTGGCCGGGTTGTGGCAGCTGTACCTCGACGGTCATTCCCGGCACGTCGACCTCCCCGAGCAAGGAGTAGTATCGGTTGTAGTGGTGGCGGGCGAGGCCTGGTTTGAAGCCGTTGTTCAACCAGAAGCCGACGACAAGCTGCATACACACACCTCTCACTAAGACAAGCTGTACACATACGATACTCTGTAAGACAAACTGAACACACGACACTCTCTAAGACAAGCTGCACAAATAGGACACTCTCTAAGACAAACTGCACACACACGACATTCTGTAAGATAAGCTCTATACACACAACACTCTGTAAGACAAACTGTACACACACGACAATGTAAGGCACATTGTACACATACAACACTCTGTTAGGCAAACTGTTCACACACGCCACCCTGTAAGACAAGATTTACACACACAACACTCTCTAAGACAAACTGTACACACACTCCACTCTGTAAGACAAACTGTACACACACTTCACTCTGCAAGACAAGCTGCACACACGCCACTCTCTAAGAAAAATGCACACACAGGACACTCTCTAAGACAAACTGCACACATAGGACACTATGTGAGACAAGCTGCATCAGGCATGGGTTAATTTCAATAGTTAGTTGTTAATTTGTTAATTCAATTAACTCAATTAAAAACATTTTATTTAATTAAATAACTTTCTAGAAAATCACAGATTAATTTAATTTAATTAGTTAACTTTACTGGAAGAGGTTAATTGAATCTAATTGAGAAAAAAATCACAATTAACTTTCAATTACTTTTTTATTGGGTATTTCAGTGACCAGCCAATGTCAAAGAAAGCTTCTAGTCAGGTCCAGGCAGTTTTTTGAACAGTGTTAACGCCCAGCCAGTGTCAATCAGTGAATAAGCTGAACTGTGAGTGTACCTGGCCTGGTGCTACAGCTGTATTATGTAAGTGTATTGCCTCTTTTTGTTTTTGTGGCTTTCATCACCCATCCGAGTGGATGCAATACAAAGTGTATCTGGAGTCTGGAGTTTTCTAGACATTACAAAATCCAGCAGGACAAATGTGAAAAGTGAATGAACACTGATGAACCAATACTAGGTACAGTGCAGTACTTATGGTATTATTAACCTTGTGTACTTATGTTTGCATGCTTTTAGAAAGCATTATTAAATATGTGAATAATGTCAATTATATGATTTTGTACATTTGTCTTCTGTGTTTTGAAGTGAAGCTAATTGATAATTTAATTAAAATTAATTGTTAATTGTATGAAAGTTAATTGTTAATTTAATTTAACTGAACAATTTGGGAAGTAAATTTAATTTAATTTAATTGACCTGATAAATGTGTGAGGTTAAATTAATTTAATTTAATTGAGAAATTTATGAGTTAATTATAATTTAATTAATTAACTGTCCAAGATAATTGCCCCACTCTGTAAGACCAATTGGCACACACGTCACTGAGGGGTCAGGGATATAGACACTTCCGGGGAATGTCAATTAAGACGTTAGTTCGGCAGCTATGTAGGGAAGAGGAAGTTGGATTTGTGGATGTGTGGGGATGGTTTGTTGGGAGGGCTGATATGTAGATGAGGGATGGCTTTCATCTGAATGGAAAGGGTACAGGTAATGTTTGCGGATCAACTCTCAGCAGCAGATGACAGTGGCATGGGTAGTATAAAAAATATGTTTGGAAGCCTTCATTGTTTAACAAGAAGCGAAGGGGGTTACTTAGAGGTGCTCAAATAGGACAAGATGCCACTAATGCACACAAACTGGAAACAAAATGTCAGGAAATTTTTCTTAAAGCTGGTTTTAAATGCGTGTGCTTAGATGCAACGAGCAGAGTAAATAAGGAAAACAAATTAAACATCATGGTAGAAGATATTAACCCTCATATAACTGGTATAACAGAAAGATGGGCGAACAAAGACATATCAGATGCTGAATTAGGACTGACATGATACGAAATGTTTAGGAGAGATCGAGTAGTGTTACACATTAAAGAATCTATTCAGGCTCACAAAATAAAATTAGAAAGGGAAGCAGATTACTATGAAGCTGTTGGTTACAGGAAATTACAAATTAACCATTGGATTATTTTTTTCCCTTAAAAAACAAGGAAAACTGTCTAGAGAGAAACACTTGTCAAAAGACGCTATTGGAAAAATAGTGTTCAAACAAACTATGTGGAGGATTTATAGGCGTACCAGAAAGGGTGAAGACTATAACAAAGAGGCACTTATTTCAGCTACGACTGAAACTAAACAATATAAAATAAGCTATGAGCAAAACTTAACATGTAACATAACAAATAAAAAAAAATTTGCCATCCAAGCCAAAGGCTCAGATGGCAAGTGGACAAGTAGCCATTGGAATATCGAGAGTCCATCAATGTTCATCTGCGTGTAACCCGCCCTCCTGAGATATGTGTCCAACTTGTTTTTAAACATATTCACGCTGCTAGAGGTTACACAATCCGTAGATAATTTATTCCATTAATTTACTGTCCTCTGTGAGGAGTACTTCATGATATCCAATCTACACTGATTCTTTACTAACTTTACCTCATGTCCTCTAGTTCTGCTATCTTTCTTGAGAGAGAAAACATTATTTTTATTAATATTTTTATACCCATTCAATACCTTAAAAGCTTCAATCTGATCTTCTCTTAACCTCCTTGTCTCTAGAGTTGTTAAACCACATTGTTTCAGGCGTTCTTCAGAACTAAGGTCTTTCAGTTCTGGAATAATTTTTGCTCTCATCTGTATGCGTTCAAGCGTATCTATATCCTTCTTACGATATGGTCTCCACGCTTGTATGCAGTATTCTAAATGAGGTGCAACTATTGCTTTATACAGAGGTATAATTAGCTTTTTATCTTTGTAAGTTATGTTTCTCCTAATCAACCCAATAATTTGATTACCCTTTAAAGCTGCAATACCACACTGCTCGGAAACATTCATATCAGCACATATTGTAAGTCCTTTTCTTTTACTGCAGTACCCAGGCCAGTATCTATTTTATAGCTTACATCCAAGTTCCCATGTCCTGTATGTAGGCATTTATATTTCCCAAAATGACAGCTATAGTGTTTGTGCATATGTCAGGAGTAAACATATTCACCCTACTAGCATTAACACAATCATTTGGCAGTTTGTTCCATTCATTTATCACCCTCTATGAGAAAGAATACTTTCTCATGTCCAACCTACACTGCTCCTTAACTAATGTTGCTTTGTGTCCTCTGGTTCTACTGCCTTCTTTACGTTTGAAGAATATATTCCTATCAATATCCTCATAACTGTTCACTATTTTAAACACTTCTATTTGGTCTCCTCTTAGTCGCCTGGTCTCTAGTGTTGTCAAACCACATTATAATAAGCGGCTTTCATAACTAAGGTATCTTAATTCTGGAATCATTTTAGTTGCTCTTCGTTGTATTCTTTCTAGCTTGTCTATGTCCTTCTTACAATACGGCCTCCATGCTTGTATACAATATTCCAAATGCTCTGAAACGTTCATGTCTGCACTAAATGCTTCACGTAAGTCCTTTTCTTGTGTGATTCTACCTAGTACAGCTTCCCCCATTTTATATTCTTCGTTCATGTTTCCATGTCCTATGTGTATGAATTTTCCCAAAATTTAATAACATTTGCTATTTTTTTCTGACAATTTAACTAATTTATCTAGATCATCCTGTAAACTTTGTTTATCTGTAACATTAGTAACCTTTCTGAATACTGTTGTGCCATCTGCAAAATTAAGTACTTTGCTATATATGTCATCTTCCAAAACATATATATATATATATATATATATATATATATATATATATATATATACATATATATATATATATATATATATATATATATATATATATATATATATATATATATATATATATATATATATATATATATATATATATATGTATGTATATATGTATGTATATATATATATATATATATATATATATATATATATATATATATATATATATATATATATATATATGTATATATATATATATATATATATATATATATATATATATATATTAAAAACAATATAGGGCCTAATACTGGTCCCTCTGGTACCCCACTCAAAACAGATTTCCAGTTTGAAATCTCACCATCTACTATTACTCTCTGTCTTCTGTGTGTAAGCCACTTTTTCTATCTAGTTGATTACATCATTACCTATAATATGGGCTTTTAGTTTAAGTAACAATCTTTTTTATGTGGCACTTTGTCGAAAGCTTTCTGAAAATCTAAATAGACAACATCCACTGGTGACCCGTCATCTACCCACTTTGTAATTTCTTCCAAAAAAATTAAAGATTGGTTTGACATGACCTTGCTTTTAGGAACCCATGTTGAGATGTATTTATTAATTTATATTTGACAAGGAATTCCACCATGTGGTCTCTAAATAATGTTTCGAGTAATTTACATACCACTGATGTTAAACTCACTGGTCTGTAATTTTCTGGTTTGTTCCTCGATCCTTTCTTAACTAGCGGTGTAATGTTTGCTTCTTTACATTCTGCAGGAACTATTCCTTCTTCTAGTGACAAGTTAAACACTTTTGTAAGTGGTTGAACCAATAGAAGATAGTGCTGGAACGTTTTTTTAAAGGAGGAATGCCCAAATGGATACTTCAGTTAAATGTTTATCAAAAAGGATATTAATTAATTACCAGTTCCAGATGCTACATTTCAGGAGGCTAAATCGGACTATTTAGAGCAGTTAATTGTAACTCCAGAAAAGGTAGCTAAGAAAATAAAGTCAATAAATGATAATAAATCATCACCTTGAGTGGAAGGAATTCCTCAAAAATTACTAGGGGAAACAGTAGAACAAGTTAGTAAGTTAAGCAAGAGTATTCAAGTTGTCATCGAAAGTGGGAGTGGTTCCCTTTTAATGGAAAGAAGCAACTATCATAACATTATTTAAAAAGGGTTCGTGAAATAAGTAAGAGAATTACAGACCAGTAAAGTTAACGTCATTGATTTGTAGATTATTAGAAATATTAATTACAGACAGGTGGACTTCCTTTTTAGGCATGCACTATTAAATGCATATCAACATGGATTTCTAAATGCGAGGTCATGCTTAACAGACATTTTATGTTTTTTGGAAGAAATTACTAAGTGGATAGACGAGGGATCGCTAGTAGATATTATCTGCTTACCTTTTCAGAAAGCTTTCGACAAAGTGCCACATCAAATATTACTATTTAAATTAAAAGCCCATGGTATCGCGGAACAATCCATTGGATAAAGAAATGGCTTATTGACAGAAGAAAGCGTGTTGTAGTAGATGGGGGGTTTCAAACTGGAAATCAGTTTTGAGTGGGGTACCACAAGGATCAGTATTATGACCTTTATTCGTCTTAACATATATCAATGACTTGGACAATAATATAACAGGCAACGTACTGAAATTTGTTTAAAAATGATGGTGATAAACAATATTTACAACAAATATCTAGACATATTAGTTAAATGGTTTGAAAAATGGCAGATTTTATTGCATTTTGGGAAATGTAACTGCCTACAATCAGAACACGGTAACTTGGATGTAAACTACAAAATGGGATATATTATTATATGTCCTACTATGACGGAAAAGGACACAGGAGTAACAAAAAGTGCATATGTGAAAGTTGCTGAGCAGTGTGGCATTGCAGTTTCATAAGGTTATGAGATTATTGGGGTTGATTAGGAGAAACCTCTGTATAAAGCAATAGTGAGTCCATATCCTAAGAAATATATTGACATAAATATTTGTCTCACTCAAGAAAAATAGTAGAACCAGAGGACATGAAGCAGCATTAGGAAAGGATAAGTGTAGATTGGATATCAGGAAGTCCTCGTTCTCACACAGGACAATAATGAAATGGAAGACATTGTCTACGGATTGTGTAACTGCTAATAGCGTGAATATATTTAGAAACGTGATTGACACATATCTCAGGAAGGCAGGTTACACATATATGAAAAATAAGCCAATGGCTTCCTTGTCCACTTGCCATATGGGCTTTGCCTTGGATGGCAATCTTATTAAATCTTGTTAAATGACTCTGCAAGGCAAGCTGCACACACACTCCACTCTCTAAGACAGGCTGCACAGACACACCACTCTTTAAGACAAGCTGCATACACACGACAGTCTGTGAGACAGGTTGTACACACACGCCACTCTCTATGACAAGCTGCATACACACACCACTCTTTAAGACAAGCTGCACACACACGACAGTCTGTGAGACAGGTTGTACACACACGTCACTCTCTATGACAAACTCCATACACACACCACTCTTTAAGACAAGCTGCATACGCCATTCTCTAGGACAAGCTGCATACACGCGATTGAACGCAACTACCAGCACTTACCTCAAAGTAGCTATTAAACAAGTGTGGGCCTACTTGACTACAATCACGTACCTCAAAGTAGCGATTGAACCACTTCGGGAGAGGGTTCTTGTAGATGTCTGGATTGTATTCGATAATAATATCGGCTTCCCTCTTGCCAATTGGAAAGTTGAAAACTGTGCCGTAGGGGTAGACTCTCACACGTTGGCCGGTGGTCGTGTCCAATTTCATTCGCGATTCCTCACCCTACAAAGTATTGATACGATGACTTAAGGGTATCCAACCTTTGCCAAGTCAATGTTTTGATGATTTAAAAAAACGTACGCACTTGTTTCGTTTATTTACCCGATTGCCCATATTGCATAAACTATTCACGCAATACATATATTTGAAATTCTACGAAATGCAAATAAGAAACATCCAGTTCTATTCAATTCATAACTCGTACGTGCAGGAAATGTAGCATGTCTTGAATGAAGCAGTCGACCTCCCGTTCGTTCGTCGCGATGTTTGAGCGAATGCCGAGCCTCTTGGCTTGACCATCCGTCAATGCTTTCAGGGAGATGCACAACTCCTGCAGGCCGAGTCAAAGATAATCGTATAAGAGATGGACACATCCTAGAGACCGAGTCATAGAGGATCACATAGGAAATGCACAGATCCTGGAGTCCGAGTCATAGAGGATCATATAAGAGATGCACAGATCCTGGACACCGATTCATAAAAGAGCATATACGATCCTGCAGACCGAATCATTAACGATCATATAAGATCATGGCGACCTATTCATATAGAGTCATATAAGAAATGTATAGATCCCAGAAACTGATTAATTTATGATCATATAAGAGATGCACATATCCTGGAGACCAAGTCACTGAGGATCATATATGTGATGCACATATCCCAGAGAAAGAATCATATAGGCTCATAACGAGCTGTTATCAGATGCTCGTGTTGTTCCGTAAAGTGGGATATATTTGTTGGTTTCATAAGGATTGGTAATGAGTGACGACTATGTAAAAAACTACATGGCACGTTAGTAAATGATCGTCAGTGTGTAGTGGATATCACAAAGCATTAATTTTCATATAGGACGATAAATTATAACAACTCATCCACGAATAGGTGTTTTACTTCAGTGTTTCACCTTTCAAGCTTTTAATTTGTAAACTGTGAAATTTTTTCTCTCAATTAATTGACTGACTGAACTGACTGAACTGATTAAATGACTTAATGACTGACTTGCTGATTGATTGAATCGTTCACTGAATGACTGACTGATCTGACTGATTGGCTGACTTACTGATTACTGGACTGATTGATTGACTGACTGACTTAACCGAATGATTTATTGATTGATGACTGATTGGCTGACTGATTCCACTGACTGACTGACTGACACAACTGAACTGACCTGACATTTCTGATCGATTGATTGACTGAACTGACTTACAAACTAACTGACTGACTGATTGACGGACTGACTGACTTAAATGATTGACAGAGAGACTGACTTACTGATTGACTTAACTGACTGAGATACTGATTTATTGATTCATTGAATGATTGACTGACTGGCTGAACTTACTGAATAACTGACTGACTGACTGACATAACTGAACTGACCTGACATTTCTGATCGATTGATTGATTTAACTGACTTACAAACTAACTGACTGACTGATTGACGGACTGACTAACTTAAATGATTGACAGAGATACTGACTTACTTATTGACATAACTGACTGAGATACTGATTTACTGATTCATTGAATGATTGACTGACTGGCTGAACTTAATGAATAACTGACTTACCGATTGATTGATTGACTTGAATGAATAAATATTTAAACTGACTGACTTATTTATTGCCTGATTGACTATCTGACTGATTAACTGATAGACTGAACTAAATGACTGACTTACTGATTGATTAACTGACTGACAAAATCGACTGAAAGACTGACTGAACTGAGTGACTGATTGAACTGATTGATTGACTGACTGAACTGACTCACTAGATGGTTGACTTGAATAATTAATTAATTGACTGACTGACATATCCGACTGAATGATCGATTGAATAACTGACTAAGTTGACCGATTTATATACTTATCTGACTGAACTGACTGACTGACTGACTTGCTGATTTATTATATATTCCTAGATTGATTGAATGATTGATTGGTTGACTGATTGAACTGACTTACTGACGGAACTGACTGACTGGCTGATTGACGCAATGATTGAATGATTGATTGACTGGTTGATTGATTGAACTGAGCGGTATCACTGGGAATTGGGCACACTGGACTCATTGGCCTTGTTTGGCAGCCAGTCTAGGAGACGAAAAACTCTGACTACAAACCCCCACTGTCTCGTAGGCGTCTCGGTAGAGACAAATGCTATGGGGGTAAACCCAGACAGACAATCCGGAGTGGAGCCCCTAAGGCGGTCATATCTAAACTTTTGATATCTTCCAGCAGCTCCTGCAGCAAAGCTTGCGCCAAGCGTCGTGCTCTGCACTCCTTTGGATTCCACTAGCGAGGCCGAGAGGGGTCTTGTCGCTTAGACAAACCAGGATCTTCATACATCTCGCCCAGGCATTCGCCATGGAGATTCAAGTGCCCATCAAAATTGCCTTCATTGATCTGACCAAGGCCTTCGAACTACTTGTCAGTAGGAGTGGCGTATTCCAACTCCTAGAAAAGATCGGCTGTTCATCAAAGCAGTTGAGCATGATCATAGCCTTTAACAGCAACAGGAAAAGCATCGTGCGATATAACGGAGCAGTTCCAAACTCTTTCCCCATCAAGAGCGGCGTCAAACAGGGCTGTGTCCTCGCGCCCACACTGTTCGGAATCTTCTTCTCCCCCGCACTGTCTCACGCCTTCAGAACCTCTGAAGATGGAATCTAAATCCACAACAGATCATCAGACGGCAGGTTCTTCAATCTAGCCCGCCTGAATGCAAAGAGCAAGACTCGCAAAGTCCTCATTCATGAACTTCTCTTTGCTGATGATGCTACTCTTACGTTCCAGAGAGACTTCAGAGACTGAAAGACAGGTTTGCTGATGCCTGTATATAATTTGGCATTACCATCAGCATCAAGAAGACGAGCATCATGGGTCAGGATGTCCGCAACGCCCCATCCATCAACATCACCGAGCACACTCTAGAAGTTGTCCAAGACTTCACCTACGTGGGCTCAACAATCACCAGCAACCTGTCCATCGATGCCGAGATCAAAAACGCATCGACAAAGCTTCTTCCGCCATGTCCAGACTGACCAAGAGGGTGTGCGAAAATGGCGCACTCACACTGATCACTAGGGTTCAAGTGCTGTGTCCTCAGCATCCTGCTGTACGGCAGTGAGACATGGACGACATATGCCAGGCAGGAGCGTTGCCTCAACACATTTCACCTACGTTGTCTCAGGTGCATGCTTGGCATCAAATGGCAGGATCACACCTCAATACAAAAGTGCTCAAGCTGGCAAACACTCCCAGCGAGCGTCGCTTGAGGTGGCCGAATCCAAAAAGACATCCTCAAAAGTGAGTTAAAAATAGGCTCCAGACCGATGCTTCGTTTCAAGGATGTGTGCAGATGTGATATGAATACCTGCAACATCAACACAACATCATGGGAGACATCTACCGCAGAACGCGGGATATGTGAGAGAGCGTGATGGCGTGAAGGCCAACGTGTCGTCCCAAACCGTGTAGAGGAGGTCTTTTGCGATTCAGAAGGGCCAACAACGAAATGATCGTTAACACAGCGCACCAGTTCTACCATCGGCCTACATCTGCAGAATATGTGAAAAGGACTGTCACTCCAGAATTGGTCTGCACAGTCACAACAGGCGCTGTCCCACCAACCACTGACTCTCCAGGCGCACAACCTATTGTCTTTCGAGACAGTCAGGCCTATTATCATCGATTGATTGATCGATTGACCGACTGACTGACAGAACCGACTAACTGATTGATTGGTTGACTGATTGACTGACTAAACTGACTGACTTTTTGATTAACTTATTAATTCTTTGAGTGACTGATTGAACTGACTGAACTAACTGAACTGACTTACTGATTGGTTAATATTTTCGTAGAATGGTGGATTTAATGATTGATTGATTGGTTAACTGATTGAAATGACTAACCTACTGACATACTGACCGAACTGAATGACTGACCTATTGATTGATTGAACTGACTAACTAACTAGTTAACTAATTATCTAGCTGAGCGACTGATTGAGATTACCTGAGTGACTGACTGACTTATTGATTGTTTCATATATTCATAGATTGATTGAATGAATGAATGATTGAATGAATTAATGATTGATTGATCGACTGACTAAACTGACTTACTGTCTTATTGAATAATTGATTGGTTGGTTAACTGACTGAGTGACATAACAGACAGATTGATTGATGCCCCGAAGTCCGGACTTACGACCACGGCTCTCTGTGAGTCCGGCGGGTTCATGTTGAACGTATCGTCCCACACCGTGTGCCCGTGACATGTGATGTTCGTCTGGTGACAACTCGACAGACTTTGCCTCCGCAGACCCCACACGACGAACACACGACTTGTTCTGTCCTGGTTCACGGACATGAAGGCCTTCTCCCTCCGCTCGAGGTAGGCGCCGAAGTTACTCTTCTGGTCTAGGAACTTCATCTGTAGAACAAGGAACTGAGTTGATTAGTCAAACGATGTGTGTGTGTGTGTGTGTGTGTGTGTGTGTGTGTGTGTGTGTGTGTGTGTGTGTGTGTGTGTGTGTGTGTGTGTGTGTGTGTGTGGTTGTGTTTGTGTGTGTTTGTGTGTGTTTGTGTGTGTTTGTGTGTGTTTGTGTGTGTGCGTATACGTGTGTGTTTGTTTATGCGTGTGTACGTGTGTGTGACCCTGACCTTCTCCTCGTCGACCTTGAGCATGGAGGCGAAATATAGCGAGAAGGGAATGAGGACGAGGAAAGCTGCGATGATGGCGACCCGGGAGTAGCGGTTTGTGATGAAGGCGAAGAAGGGGCCTCGGAAGAACCTCATGGCCGGGTGGTCGCTGAGGTACGCCTTCTCTGAGAAAATGTCGTCGTCTTCGTCCTCGTCGTTGTCGTCCTTGTTATTGGCGTCCTCGTCCTTGACCCGGCAACAGCACAGGCAGGTGGCCGTCTCCCAGTACCGGTGGTACGTGACGGCGACGGCCGGGAAGTACGTGATGACCGACACGTAGTTTATGCAGACGAGCAGCGCCGAGAAGATGCCGAAGGACGAGATCCCGAGGAAGGGAGAAAAGGCGCTGAGGCCGAAGGCAACGGCCGTTGTGACGGACGTGAAGAACATGGCGAGGCCGGCCTTGCGGTAGCAGTTGGACAGCCGGTGGGCGAGGGTGGGGTAGGTGAAGTAGCTGGACAGCTTCCACGTGTCGAAGAAGACGAAGGTGTCGTCGGCGCCGACTGCCAGGATAATGAAGACAGCGAGCACGTGGAAGGCGCCGAAGTAGCGGTAGTCGAGGACGACCCGGTAGAATAGGTTGGCGCCGCAGAACGAGGTGACGATACTGAACAAGGCGAGACACGTCACCCACAGCGAACCCGTCTGGATGAGCATGAAGACGAAGATGAAACACAGGCTGCCGAGCGCCAGTTTCAGGTCAGCCATCACCTGGAGACACATCACTAATTTACTTCGGGGTTTATGTGATACGAATCCAGTGTCAGCTATTTTGCAATTAGTTCACACAATTTGCTGCATTTAAATTATTTTTGAACAAGAATATAACCATATTTTAGAACATATTTTATTTTCAGAATACTCGACATTTAGTTATTGATAGTAAAAACAAAATTAACATATTCGCCAAATGTAAAAAACTTAATAATCTGTGCTCACCTGCGTGTCGATCTTGTTCAGGAAAAGCGACAGACTGTTGTAGTAGAAGTCCATCCCACCAGGGCGCGCCTCGAACGTTTTCTCCATCAGAGGCTTGAAGTCGGACAGAATGAAATCCCTGAAACAAGGGTTTATTCGACCCAAAAATATATGGCATGGTCACTCATATACTCTATGTCATACAAACATTACACTCATTAATACACTCATTCATTTAGTGTGAATGAAAAGAAACCGAATCCTTAACATGTTAACACCAGTTGCAAAATGTGGTTTCCCATAATGCAAAGGGTCGAGGATATTACATCGTAACAACCACGCTAATGGAAATACTAAACTGAATAACTTAACATTATCGTAAAACACTTTTCAAGAAAAATTACCAACATTCTCGATCAAAATGACACAGCTTAGGAATAATTCAGAAAAATGTTGGTGTATACGTAAATGTCAGAAATAGCAAATAATAGTAATCATAATTATATAATATGATAATAATAAAATAATAATAACACGTTATTATTATTATATAATAATAACGCAATGTCAGGGCCAGACCTGATTGTGGCGTCCTGAGCGTCGCTGCGGTCGAACGTGTTCTTGTAGCCGGCGAGCGGCTTGCCGAAGAAGAGGACGGCCCTTGTGATGGTGGAGGATGCCGTCGTGGCGGTGATGACTGAGTCCTTGCCAAGGAACATCTGCAGCTCGGCTGGCGCCATGGACTGGATCGTGTTCAACACGAATGGGACGTTGGTGAAGTCAGACTCGTTCCGTCCCGTCAACCTCGCCTCGAACTCGTCGCACATGTAGACCACGGAGTACGGCTCGACACACTTGCCTGCTGCCTTCGAGATAACATAACACGGAGTGCGGCTGGACACGCTGGTCTACTGCCTTCGAGATAACATAACACGGGGAACATCAGAACACACTTGCTTGCTACCTTCCAGATAGCATAACACAGCGTAAGGCTGGACATACTTACCTGCTGCCTTCAAGATAATACGACACAGAGTACGGCTGGATACACTTGCCTGCTGCTTTCGAGATAACAAAACACGGAGTGTGGCTCGACACACTTGCCTGCTGCCTTCGAGATAACATAACACGGAAGACGGCTCGAACTGGAGAGAACATTAATAAGGGCACGATTATGGAATTATCTACCTGCTGCCGTTAAGAAATCGAAAATCGAATAATGTAGACATAAATAAAGTAGTACTTTGTTATTATAATTAATGAATGTGTTATATATATTATTATTAATTTATTTATTTAGTAGTTTTATTAATTTATTAGATTAATGTATTACAATATATATATATATATATATATATATATATATATATATATATATATTTAATATATTAATTATAATATATATATATATATATATATATATATATATATATATATATATATATATATATATATTAATACAGTAATTGACTAATCTAATAAATAGTATTGCTTTGTCTTTATAAAATAAAAATGTATTATTAAATAGTACTATTATTATAGTTTATGCTTTTAATTTTAAGTGAAGTTATTATTTTATTATTATTGTTATTATTGTTATTATAAGTATTGCATTCTGACTAATTTACTTACCATGTAACACAACGAGTTGAGATACTCCGCGTTCCGCGAGAACTGGTGAATCACCTCACGTATCTTCAGCAGGTTGTCTCGACTGAACACGTTGCCGCCCGACTCCTCGAAGTACAGTTCCACGGCCTCGGCCCTCGTGGTGCGCTCGGCCTGTCTCAAGTGATGGTCCACCAGACGGTTCACAAGGTACGTCTTCTCGGTCTTGTAGGCCCACGCCAGCCCCTAGACACGACAAACTTGAATTGGAAATTATTTTTATTTTGCATAAAATATAAGAATACGAACTACAGGTAATAACAATTGATGCGTGGATGCCAGAAACAAATTTGATAGATAGTAGGTAGGTAGGAAAGTATGTAGGTAGTTAGATTAGTATGTATGTATGTAGGTAGGTAGGTGGGTAATTAGATAGACACGATACATTACTGTAGGCCCACGCCGGTCCCTGGACACCACAACGTAACTGTAAATCAACGCCGGACCATGAATACTATTAGTACACAAATGCAGCGTGGTAAACATGACTATTTTTTCCCGACACCTGTACTAATCCGGAATTTCACACCGGCTTTCTCAGCACGAATTTAGGAGTTGACAATAATTAACATTTTACACAACTTATTTTACAAACTTTTCGTTGCTGCTTTTATTATATCCGTGACATTCGTCGTGTTCGCCGGTATATGTCGTTTTTTCTACCGCCAAAACTATTGCAATTGCTCTTGTTAGCAGTAGATGTGACTAGTGCAATTCCCTTTATCATAATATTTTCTCTCAAGAACATCTTAACACTTCAACGTGTACACAATTTGTTGGAAGGGTAGTTACCATTTCTCCTCGTTTCTCTTACTGCGTAGCACTTTTAAAATCATTATATTGACACCCTGTCCGATATCGCTTTATGATTAAGATGTGCACAGGTACCTATGAAACACTTTCATCCAAGCAACTAGCAAATTTATATTCACTACTCACAGCTGCAAGACAGCCCAGACAGCCCAGACAGCATTGATCACCTAATTCTATTCTACTTTTGTACCGCAATGTTAAGACAAATGTCGGAACTAGAGCTTTTCAGTTACTCACCGACTCTATAGAACACACTCCCTACATTTTGTCGTAAACTAAAACCCACCTGTTTAAAGCAATTCTTGTTGTGGTAATACACATTGGAGATGCACTGTACGAAAACGTGTTAATTTCCCATACTTTCTCTGCCAATTATGTCTTGCATTTTATGCATAATTTGGGTCTCATAATGCGCAAAACATGCCGATAAATAACTGTGTTTGATGAATCATTTTGAGCTTGCTGCCATGTGGATGATTAAGTATGCAGCCTCGTATAAATGTGCACACATGCTCAGTGAAGGACACAGAACCTGGTGACGTCACAAAAAGTCAACATGCTAGACTCCAACCCAAAGTGAGTTGATTCAATCAATGGCTTTTTAAATCAGCAATTCTTAGCCACATGTATATTGACAGCTACTTTTATCATTGCAGGAAGCATATGCATTGTTTATTTATCCCGCAGCGCAACTTTTCGATTAAGTATAATTATTATAAAGTCGCGTATATGTCTCTGCCCGCATGGCGGCGGCGGCGGCGTCAGCTGGGTGTGTGTGTCTTGGAAAGGGTCTCGCCTTTCCAGTTAATGAAACTAACTAAGACATATGCACCTGTCATGGAAGTTGTCACTTTCCTTATTATTGGTTCTACGTTACAGAGGGATCAATACGCGTTACCAACAGCCATGGATTTGATCTACTGGAGCAGCTGGATCCACGGAATGTTCTGGTTGCTGCGAATCGAATACATATTTTGACAGCAACTAAATCCTCCAACAAACAAGTCAGTATCAGTTATGACAAAAGTGAAATGTGTTTATAATATATTTATTGACAAATATCAACAACGGAGATACTGCACAGAGTCAAACAAAGTAATGATCATTTGATATCAACACAAACATCTTTGTACAACTTGCTAGATAATTACTAAGAGATATTCCAGGAAACAATAGATGTGGGCAGCATTGTAATTGTTATTGTATTGGTGTTGTGGGGTCAGGACAATTATCATTAAAACCTATTGTATGGCTGGTATGCAAACAAATCTGCCACCCACCAATCATATCCTAGAACAGCCCTATTTTCACCCAGGAGTATGAAGGGTATTTCTCCCCTTCCGGATACAAACAGTCCCTAATATCATACAACATCCTTACAATTAGTGGTGCATGCATGCCTGATACGTTTGTTCATGCATATCCCCACAAATTGTACATAGAAAAACAATCACTATATGGTTTATATGGTGATTCATCTTAGTCAGTGCAGGAGGTGGTGCTTCTGTGTCGGTCTGGGTTGCAACGTCCTTAACCCATGTTTCTACATAACCGTGGTTCAGCTTGGTGCACGTGGAGTACTGAAAGGGAAGGCTGAACAGAAGATACTGGATATATAATAGAGAAATCCGAAAAGTGGACGCCAAAGCTGCAGTAATATACACTCATACAGGGAGTAAATGGTACTCCATGTATAGTTTAGATAGTAGCTACCAAAGGTGGAGTAATTGTACTCAGTAATCGTGTGTAATCTGCAATAATTGTTTTATTATTCTCGTGCTCAATTGGTCAGAAAGGCCAACTAAAGTATTGTATGTATGTATTATTATTAATAATACGAAACGTTATGGAATGGTCTCAATTGCAGTGTATCAGATTTTATGTCATCAATTAGTACAAGTTGTGTTCTATTTGTTAAGTAACGTTTTTGAATAGTTGCAATGGTACTCCTTCTATGCCATAATGTTTTAATTTATTTAATATAATCTTATGATCTAGGGTGTCGAAAGCTTTCGAAAAATAAAAAAATATACTAATTGGTACCTCATTACTGTAGATTATTTGTATGATTCTGTCTACCAATTCTAGTGAAGCGTATCCGGTTGAGTGGCCGTCTCTAAATCCATATTGATTATTGACAAAGAGTTTCTTGCTTTCAAAATATGAAGACAATTGATTGGCAAGAATTTTGTCCATAACTTTAGAGACAACCAGTATGACGGATATAGGTCGGTAATTATTCATTATTGTTGAATTTCCTATTTAAATATTGGGATATATTTAGCCACTTTTAGTTTATCGGGGAATAGGGCCTATCCATGTATTAAAAACTTGGGTTTCTAGAAGCGGCTGAGGTTTGATAACAATTGGAGCTAGTTTTTTTTTAATAATTTGCTCGAGATCCCACCAAATCCGCAACTATTTTTTGTTGGAAGTGTGTATATTTATTTTTCAACTTTTTTTGACCCGAGTAAGATATATTATTTGTCAGGTTTATAACAATATTAAAACAAAAATGCATTACATTTATTGGCTGTCTTGTTTATTTATTATTAGTGTTGTTTATGATAATTAGTGTGGGGAAGCTTTTCTTGTTGCCGTTTCTTGAAATGATTTCATTTATTGTTTCCCATGTGCTTCTAATATCGGATTTATATTTAGCAAAAGTAAACGCAAGAAATTGTTGCTTAACTGCACGTGTGCATATCTTTTATATTATATTGTATGCCTTATTTAACAAAACATTTAACAAAATTGCCATCCCAAGCAACAAGTTCTAGATGTCAAGTGCACAAGGAAGCCATTGACTTATCGAGAGCCCAACAACTTTATCATCTATGTATAGCCCGCCCTTATTAGATATCTGTCAATTCTATAAAAAAAAAATTCATACTACTTCCTTCTTCTTGTGACAAGTTAAACACTTTTGTAAGTGGTGCACTAATTTGCTCAACAATTTCCTTAAGCAGTTTTGGTGGTATTCCATCAACTCCAGGTGATTTATTACCTTTCATCTTCTTAATTTTCGATCATTTCAGGAGTTACAAATAACTGCTCTAAATAATCTGATTTATCGCCCTCAAATTTAGTAAATGGAACTGGAAGTGAGCTGATATATTTTGCGGTAAAAACTGAGCTGAAATACTCATTCAGGACCTCTGCCATTTGTAATCCGTCTGAAATTATGTTTCCGCGGTTGTTTTCCAGTGGCCGACCTTATCTCAAACTTTCTGTTTACTCATTACATAAACATATAAACTCTTGCTGTCCTTTTAATATTACCTGCCAATTTTTTCAAAGGTTCTTCTTACCACCTTTCTCCCTCACATTGCCTCTGCTCTCCTTGTTCTCACCACTCCTGCTATCCTCGTTTTCACTACCTCTACTCTCATCGTTCTCACCACCTCTGCTCTCTTCTTTTTCACCCTGCCCTCATTTACCGACATTTCGCTGTATTACACCCCCAACACACGAAAGTAAAATCATCTGCCTGAAACTCTTCCCACGAATTTATACACCCGGACTTTGCAAAGTCTATCCAGCTGTCGCAGCTAGAGCATATCAAATTACGTTTCGCCTTTACTTGGCGTTTGCACGGCGCCATGTTAAAAATTCAATTTATATTTGTTTATAATTAGTTATGTTTACAATTTATACTAGGTAATCTTCACAAAGACTGTTTTTATTCTGTAATACACACTTTATGCTATATTACTTAGGTCAGAATTAAATTTACAACTACTGACTTGCAACTTATTTTCTATGTAACAACTGACAACAACAAAATATCGCTCGCGCTAACGACATTTCGGTGACCTTCTTTAAATTACATTGAATTACTACTTACGGGTAACTTTTAACAACAAATATTACTAAAACAAAAATATCCAGGTGCTCAATGTTTAATATGTACTAAATGAAAAAAAATAATATCATATTTCGTATTATGTATCCAATCAACTGATCACAACAAACCTCATTTATCGCTCGCGCTACCGAGTCTTCGGATATCTACTATATAAACTACCACAAATTACTCCTATGGCAAAATTTTAACAGCGAATATTGCCTAAGCAAAGTATCTTGCAAGTCTATGTTTAGTATACACGTAATGATACTACTTATCCGATCAATATTCCACGCCTTAGACAAATATTCAATCCACCAAATTTAATTCCGTGTTCTCCTCAAGATTTCCCAGGATGCAAATTATATATTAACTTATGCTTCATATACACTATTTCATGTTCTTTTGAGGTGGGATTTGTTAATTTCATACTTTTGTATAGGTTGTCTCGGAATCTTATTGATCCTGGTAGGCCTCTTGTTATCCATTTATATTTCTTATGTTTATATTTGTTAAATTTCACTAATGTACTCAGCATATGCTTTTTTTGCCTTTTCAATATCGTCATGTATGATATTATAACTTACATTGGGATCTGCGGTCTGACTTTGATCTAATTTATTGTATAAATCAGCATTACTAATCTCATTTATAAATCTGTTGATAGCTTCATCATTTTGCCTGTGTATTTTAATCAAGTTTGGATTTTGGATTTTGGTGAGAGCAGTGACCAGTAAAACAAAGTAAGGTTGGTGATCTGATAATTTGTTTAGCAGGATACCGGCAGTGGTAACCTTTGTTATTTGGTAAACTTTGTAGAATACATTATCTATTAACGTACCACTTGTGTGAGAAAATCTAGTTGGAAGGGTAATTTGAGTAAACAGGCTATGGGATGTCAACAAATCAAGTAATTCGCTACACATTCCATTTTCGTTAATTTTTATTAGATTTAAATTATAGTCCCCGGCTATATTAATACTTCTATTAAATGTTTCAAGGGACAGTATGGGTGATGTGAACTCATTAATAAGTAGTTTAGTTTGTTCTCTTAACGTTCTTGGTAGTCTGTATATATTGCCAGTTGGGTAAACCTCCCCTTTTTAGATATATATTATTTGTCCCTCCCAACCTTCTTACATATTAAAATTTAAGTATACTTCGTATTGAATTTTTTCAACATATATTATTAACCGTCCACTGTCACTGCTGCTCTTACCCTGAGTTATGCAATCATATCGGGGTAATTGTGTATTGAAATAATGAGTCTGATCGGATAAACAGCATTCTTGTAGACCTATGACATTGAATTTATATTGTAGATTGTGTAGTTCTTCAATGAATGCTCCAAATTCATAAAATGTAGCATATTCAGATTGTATATTTAAATGTAATATGGAAACAAGTTTCTTTTTTTCATTCAGTAAGTTCTTATATTTGTCAAGAATATAATACGAGGAGTGTTTTATTACTTGTACGTCTTTATTATCAATGTCCAGAATGCCGATTAAGCCGTTGTTTTCAAGCCCACCCAAATGTGAAAGAATTTAATGATCTGAGCGTTGCATCATTTAATCAATATTTTTAAAGGCATGTGAATGTTATATGTGTGCATAGGCGTGAATTGTAATACATTGTAGATAAGAGTGTGATATCATTGTAATATATGCATTTGTTAATGGATTTCAATAGATGATATGAGCACAGTAGAAACACACAAACAGAAACTCAACAAGTGGCTGATTACGATGTGAGGTAACCGACTCTATGTCGGATAGAACGACTAGCATTCGGCAAATGATATCAAAATATAATGTGATGCAAATAATATAATGCGGACAATGACAACAAGTCCACGTCCCAACTATCGCTCAGGCAATAGGCCTAGGCAACATAAAATTAAAAAGCTATATATTATATCAAAATATGATGTGATGCAAGTAATATAATGCAAACGATGGAGGCAACAACTGATGCAGTGTCACCTTGTCGCACACCAACACAATATAAGTATAGCATTGGTTGTCAATATACCTCAGCAAGTACGACTCGGTTAGTAACTGTTTAAGTCTCGTGGAGAGTTGATCTGTTAATCACGTTGTTGTTTTACTTGATAACAACGTGTCCATTGTGATTCCAGCAGTCTGCTATCTTTTTATCTGCACGTAATTTTCTTGTTTGGAATGCCATCAAAGATCTACTCAGTGTAAGGTCCTCGTTAATGTAGAGACGAAGGGCCGGCTATGCTGACTTGTTGTGAGTCGATAGGGAACCTCGGGCGCTGTAGACTGTATCTTTTGTCTTTTGCATCAATTGTTTGATGCAGACGGGTTATTTCTAGTTTCATGCTCGAATTTATTCTATAAGCGTATGGGGGCATATTGCAGATTTCATCTTTGCAACAATTTCCTCATCGCCTAGTAGCTCTAGGACCCTGTGTGCGAAGTTGTTTTGTGGATATTCTTCGGTATTGGCGACACCTTTCCGTGATTGCTTATTAGAAGGCATTTTGCCGTGCGTAGCTTGGCTGTGACTTAGCCATCAAGGGATCTTATGTAACACCGCAACGTGGTAACGCGGATCAAACAATTGTTGTGTACAACTTGTCACGCTTGACTGGTCAGCTAGTCAACGGTCAGAAAGTCCACGTCCAACTATCGTTCAGGCACTAGGCGTGGGCAACAGAACTTTCGGCACAAATATCCCGGTTCAAGACTTACCACAGGCAACACCTGCCTTCTGAACTTTACTCGTTCCAATGTCTCCGACGCACCAACTTTATCTTTTTCTCTCACCATCTCTCTCACTTGGTAGCCATTGACAGAACCACTTTATTATATCCGTGCCATTTTAATAGCCCACTTTTAAATAAGCCTACATTTTGACAACAACGTTACTGTAGGCCGACGCCAGCTAACGAACCTGCAGGTAATCCTCGTCTGTGCGAATGTCGAGCGGAAGTGAAGAAAAATGCATCGGAACAATGTCATAACCGACCGCGAAGAGGATGCCGGTCGTAGCGATGAAGCCAATGTGGAATGACAGTGTGATCGCTGCAACAGATCAGACGCATTAAATCTTCTTTCGTGCATCGTCTAAATGATAATGGTACATTCTTATATAGCACAGTGTGCAGTTCTTGGGACTTACCATGGCGCTTAACACTTCATAGCCAAGCAGACCTGTTCATTCCATCTCAACTTCTATGTGAAGCATTCAGTCACGCTGCAATTACTGCGCGAAAAATATTCGTTCACATATCCACCTCTGTATGTAGCCAGGTACTCGTTTATACAGCTGAGTGAACTGTGGCAACGTGGGGCGAACGTAATTGGCAAAGTTTCGAAACAGCAGCAAGAGGATTCGAACCTGGGTTCTGTCGATTGATAGTCCGGCGTTCAAACCGCCGATCCACCAGGCCAGTTCAACATGACCACTGTCTTATCACATTCACAATCGGACAATAAGTAAACTTGTGATTACGTGAACCACGGCACGTCCCAACCATGTGATTGGCGCTCAGTTCGTCTGATCATAACAATGTTCTTTACGAAATGGCATTATTTTGTTTAGAGAATTTCCACTGGAGGCGAGAATTTCTTATAGGGCATGTTTAACGGCCAAAAGGCACACCTTACCTTGGTCAAAACGCACGAACGTATGGCATTTTTATTTATAAAAGGATAATCTGGGGAACCACGATGGGACCATTCCGTTGAAAAAACAATGGCAAATTGTATCATGAAACAACTACTGGTCAATATACCAAAATGACACTTAAAAAAGAATTGCCTTCCAATGGTAAAAAGAAACTGGAGACATATTACCAAAAAGAAAATGTTGGCACAAGGGAATAAGCTAAGACATTAGTTTTGAAAACGTGCTCAATTGGTCGCAACATGACAATTAACTTATTTCGAAAATAACAGTTGGATATGCATGCATGCATGAAGGTTCCATTGATATGTGGGTCTACCTGGGAGATTGATATTTAGTTGAAATGCCATTTATCGTGAGGAATAATCACCATCAATAGGGTTTCTAACAATGTGCTCATTTGACAGGTAAAATGATAATGCAGTTATTCTCTAAATTACAATTGAGTTGGCATGCATGGAGGTTCCTTTTGTGTGAGAAAAATAGTTTCTGATCACAAACGCAAATGTTCACAGTTATCAGTAGACATGAAGTAGATCAACGTGTTACGTAGGAGATCGTTGACCACAGCATTAAATCAACGTGTTGCGTAGGAGATCGTTGACCATTGCATCAGAACAAATAATTAATTAACTTATTACTTATTTATCCACTGCGTCTGTCAAAATGTCACTGAAATGTTATAACGCTAGTTAAGACTTTCACAAGAATTGACCATTGAATTGAGCTGATTCTCTTTCGTAAATGTATTCGCCTAAATAGATGAACTCATCTACTGTCTCGCTAGCGTGCATGACTGCAGGAGTAGACAAGACCAGTTTAAATTTTTATTGGTGAGTATAATAGTGAACCATATCACCTTTCTTGGGGTAGGTGATAACGAACTTACCTAGCGCCGTCAAAGGGTAGGTGACAATGAGCTTGCAGAAGAACAGTGGCCTCTTTTCCTGTCTGAGTTCCCTCATCCGGGACAGAGTGTCCCGCATCCGTATGGAACGCATGGCTATGGCCGTGAAGAAACTTAACTCTGAGTCAGCGTCGACACTGCTTTGTGGGGCGCCGTCCATAGTGGGCGGGGCTCCATGCTCAGCTGGGGGGACATTGTCGGCATCGACATTGCTTTGTGGGGCGCCGTCCATGGTGGGCGGGACTCCATGCTCAGCTGGGGGGACATTGTCGGCGTCGCCTGGGATGTAGTCATTGATGTTCTCTTCCTGGTTGCCAGAGGCACATCGGGCGCCTTGGCTGCTGTTCCCGTTTTCTTCCAGATCCATGAGTTCCTTCATTTGGAGTTGGTGCCGGGCATAGTCACAAGTAAAATCACGAAACTAAAGAAATAGTAGTGAACGTAAAAGTACAAGTAATTTGGGATAAAAAAGTGTTAGTGAAAACATCTTTCCTGATGCTGCCTCCAAATCAGGACCCAATGTATCGGAATTTTAGGAAATAGTTTATGCCATACCACGTTCCCGTCGGCATCTCGATGTCTCGACAAATTCTCCGACATTACTGGTGGAATACGACGCGGCTGTTTTCGGTGACGTCACAATCTTGTCGTTTCTGCCATTTCTGCCGTCAAAATGGTTGCGCTTTTGCTTAACATAAAAACATTTGGTACATTTATTTCTAGCATTACGTATGTGCAGTGTATGTATACATGCATTGCTAATACAAACCATATATACAATACTCATTTAAATTATGCATATAAAAAGGTAGAATATATTATGCTAATTAGGCATACAATCATAGATATAGATGTAGACTAGAGAGGCTATTGTCTACCTTGACGTAATGGCGTAAATGTGCAATTGTCGCGGCCATCTTGGAGTTCCAAAACAGCGTAAAAATGCAAAACGTTATTCGTTCTGGGTACGCGCATTTATCCAGCCTTTTAATTAAAGTATCGTTCAACTGAGATGGGTCATAATGTTCTAATTTTCTTGTGCAATCTGAATGACAACGTACACGTCTATCTGCAAACATAAATATATAAGTACATACGGCACATGTTAAATACATTCAAACCAATTATGAAAGACGTCATTTTGTACTTTTGATTTCCCATCTTAACGTGCTAATCATTGTGTGAACAAATGTTTATTACGCATACATCTAACAAAATCATCATACTCAACGATATCTGGTAAAACAAGTGGGCAAAGTGTCACTGATACCTTACCGTGACTTTTGGAGTACAACGCGTGTTTCCGCTCATTGCCGAAAACTTGCCGACATGACTTGTGTAATGTTCAACGGCAGTATTAGTTTATCGAAAGTAGTCAATGCAAATGACTGAACGGAGCATTCTGATATCGCCTTTAGTAGCACAACCAATCTCAAAATACAAAATATTTATGTGCAGCGCAGCACAGTCTGACTCTCGCACTGTATGAGCATTCAATATCGCTACTTGTTTTAAGGTAGTGCCAAATCTTATGTGGATGTGCATATTGCCCGAGTTTCATTTTCAACAGTTAAAGTGAGAGCAGGTGGCTGATAGTCCAGAAGCAGCAGTTATTGAATATTAAGGATTGTACAGCTGTGGCTGGAGAGCATGTCATGATACAGCACAAACCAGTGGTGTTCGTTGTGCGTATGCAGAATAAGAAACAAACCAAGACGGTGGACCACAGGACTTTAAAGTGGTTGATGTGGAAAGACGACGCCGCTCTTTGTTAAAGGAGCGGGTGACAAAAAGATGTTTGACGTATTTCTAGGCACTTTACAATATCTGTAACTGCATAATATCCATTATATTTTCATTAACTGTTTAATTTCTTTAATAGTTTCGATTAATCAGACAGATGGTTAAAACTAAACACAGAGTCTTACTAACTATGGATTTATCAATGTTAAATAATGCCAGCACTATTTGTAGGCGTTGGCAGTAAAATCGTGAACAATGTCGTGATTGGCCTTCCATACCTTGCATACTCGATGAAGTTGAATAAACGTCTTATAATTATACATTTTGTAATATGCATTATATCAGCGTAAATGACAAGGTGAACGAAGTTAGTCTTTACTTAAGACAACACAACAACACTATATAGTAAATGTACAATGTACAATGTCAATGAAGTTTCTTCGTGGATTTCGTGATTAATGCGTATATTCAGATTTCAACAAGCCAGCACAGTGCGTTGTGCGCGCAAACTGATTTGCATTTATGTATGGAAAGCCAATAAAAGAAAATCGGATTATACTCAATAGACAGGGTGGGTATATTGTTCGTGGGAAAAATCGGATTTGTTTTGGTCACTCTGGGCACCTACCCGGTTATTTAAAAAAATTGCTTTCTAACCAAAAAATCTATCCAAGATTTTTCAAGCCAAAAATGTGAACTGAATATATTATACGGAGAGATGACTTGGATGAGTATTAGAACGAAACCACCTGGCAGAGAACAACGCAAGATAGGCAAACTTGGAAATAACATGTTGAGGCCTTCGCCCAACCATGGGACAATACGGCTGATATAAATATATATATATATATATATATATATATATATATATATATATATATATATATATATATATATATATATATATATATATATATATATATATATATATATATATAGACAGATGTAGTAAATGTATTTTTGTGTTCGCCTATTGGTCTGACTTTTCCCTCAGAATGTTGAGGCAAGGAGAATTTTTTAAGAATAAACTGGACGTAAACGCGATGCATACGTAGTCAAGCGGCGCCAAGCGAGTTCATAGTGAAACGGTCACGTGAGTGCACGCGAATGACGTAACAAGCGTTACTAGTTAAACTCGTACAAGTCGACGGCCGCCAGTTCGTAAACGAGTGCTCAAGTTCAACTCGATAAAAATCTGCGAAAAAGTTGGACAGATGAGTGTATATACACTACATAGGGTACTGTGGGGCAGGATGAGACAGTTTTATTTTGAACTCATATTTCTCTGTTAGCAAGAACAAGAATTAAACAACTATTGTTATTTTATGACCAGCAATTTCGTTGAGAATAGAGCACGCTTAACGTAGTAAGTAATAATAACATGTTAAGAAGATGCACGTAAAAAGTGGTGGGTGGGTGTGTGGGTGTGTGTGTGGGTGGGTGGGTGGGTGGGTGGGTGGGGTGTGGTGTGTTCCTCTGTGGGTGCGAAGGCATCAATTCACATCTATAATGTTTTACAGTGTCTCTCTCCCGCCCACATTACCCTATTGTTAGGTATGCAACATTTGGTTAAGTTTTAATTTAGTTCTGATATATTTGACGGAAGGGAAGAAAGTAGAACGGAAGAAAAAGACACTTAATGGTGACGACGAAGTTGTTAATCAACAACGCGAAAATAAATGTTATATATGCATTCATGTCACGCAGTGCCCCAGCCTGTCGACGAGGTAACGGTCGCGGTTAATGTCATTACAGAGAAGCTTTGTTTTGTCTTTCTGACAATTATTTGGTTGTTCCTTCCAAAGTGATTCGTGAATTAATTGGTTGTCCAGGGACCCGGGTCCAGATCTCGCCTAAACTGGCGACAAAGAGTAGGCAGGTGCCTATGATACCCCTGCCCTTGAGCAGATAATACGGTCTCTCGCCAATATACACGATCGATCTACTGTAATATTTATGTTATTAAGTAGACGTACAATTAGGAAATGAGGTTGTTGGACAGGGATATAATTAGGAAATGACGTAGAAGTCAAGGGGACAATTATGAAATAACATTTTAGAACAGTGACATGACTAGCAGATGACGAAAAAAACCCAGAGAAAACTGAATGAATTGAATTAGGTTTAATG
>OY759272.1:45713685-45801185 GCA_963662155.1 Lamellibrachia columna
CAGCAGAATGGAAAGAAGGTTACCTTATCAAGATCCCCAAGAAAGGAGACCTGAGCCGCTGTGATAACTACAGAGGAATCACGTTGTTGTCAGTACCTGGGAAGGTTCTAAACAGAATAATCCTAGAGAGGATGAAAGGCACAGTGGACCAAACTTTGCGTGAACAGCAAGCAGGCTTCAGGCAGGACAGATCGTGTACTGACCAGATTGCAACACTGAGAATTACAGTGGAACAATCCATCGAATGGAAGTCATCCCTATACATCAATTTAGTTGATTACGAGAAAGCCTTTGACAGTGTGGACAGGGAGACACTCTGGAAAGTGCTAAGACACTATGGGGTGCCCAAGAAACTAGTCAACATGATCAAAAACTCCTATGAGGGAATGTCATGCAGAGTTATTCATGAAGGTCAACTTACAAAGAACTTTGAGGTTAGGACGGGGGTGAGACAGGGATGCTTACTGTCACCATTCCTCTTCATTCTAGTCATAGACTGGGTCATGAAAACAGCAACCAAGGAGAAACGAAACGGAATCCAGTGGACGATGCTGACCCAACTTGATGACCTGGACTTTGCGGATGACCTTGCACTCCTGTCTCACAGCCATAGGCAGATGCAGGACAAAACAACAGAACTGGCATTGATTTCAGCGCAGGTTGGGTTGAAAATCAACAAAAGGAAAACAAAGATCCTGAGAACAAATGCTACTTGCGAAACACCAATCATGCTTGAGGGAGAGACACTGGAAGAGGTTAACGATTTCAGATATCTAGGCAGCATAGTGGATACGCATGGAGGGATAGAGGCTGACGTAAAGAAAAGGATCAGCAAAGCAAGGGTAGCTTTCCACCTGTTGAGAAATGTGTGGAAGTCAAAGGTAATTGGAGAAACCACAAAAATACGCTTGTTTAACACAACTGTAAAGTCCGTGTTGCTGTACGGAGCGGAATCGTGGCGAATAAACAAGACCACGCTGATAAGGATTCAGACATTTGTCAACCATTGCCTGATAAGAATTCTGCAAATACACTGGATGGACAGGGTGAGCAACAAAGACCTCTGGGATAGAACACACCAAGCCCAAATAGAGATAGAGATCCTTAAGAGGAGATGGGGATGGCTTGGCCACACCTTGAGAAAGCCAATCACCAACATAACCAGACAGGCCCTGATGTGGAACCCCCAAGGCAAGAGAAAGAGGGGAAGACCAAAACACACCTGGCGGCGTGACCTCGAGGCAGACATCAAGCAAACAGGGAATGGCTGGCAACAACTGGAGAGGATTGCCCAAGACAGGAGGCGCTGGAGAAATGTTGTGGATGGCCTATGCTCCAGGAGGAGTTAAGGGCCTAAGTAAGTAAGTAAGTAAGTAAGTAAGTAAGTAGGTATCTAGATTAACAACACACATGATCAAAATAAACCGATACATAAAATACAAATAAACACAAATGCGTAACTGTCCAGGAGGATAACCAACATCAAGGTAGAACGAACGAATAACTGTAACATGAACGATAATGCAGCAATGCGATGTAAATTATGATTTTTTTAATTGGGCTATTACCAAACGTTGACGTTGTTAAGCAATGAATGTTAGCAAAAAAATAAATAAAGAATCCATGCCTAAAGAATACTTACTGGTGAGGCTGTCGCTGCCTTTTGCTGTTCGATTTGAATGTTTTTTCACCGCGTATTCAACACGTGAACAATACTGTCAGTAGTTGATATCGGCAAAAACAAGATCTTTAATTGTCGTTTCTGCAACATTAGGACTTCTTGTGTGACTCTATCGATCCTGAGCTGCGCTTGTACAAGTTGACTAATTTCGATTGCTCGTAATGGCCAATTGCCGTTTCTAAATTAGATACACTAGAAAAAATTGCGCCAACTTGTATTTGTGCCATCTTGATCAAACGCCATTAATTTTCGAACGGGACGATTAATGCGCGCGCAGATTTAGAGCAGGAAATGAAAAACGAAAACTGACGCCCGCGCAGCCTCAGGTACGTTTAAACCCCCATGCTAAAGATACGGCTCACGTACGCACAAACATCAGGCTGTGAGCGATAATATAGGAACTACATTCAGTGGAACTACCTAAAAGGCGTCGAAGTAAAGTAAAATTCGGACAGGGCGGACAAGAATTAATATTGTCCCTCTTTACATGCATTGTTGTAAATTGTGTTGTCAGGTAACATTGCATATTCCGGGCCCTCACTATTACGGTTTTGTGTTTCACTGTAACCTCGCTTTATAATAATATATATCCCAAGCCACTAGTCTATGGTACAAGGACAGTATAAAACCACTTTACAAGGCCAAGATGTTTATTATATCATATTACATCACTTTAGGTGCACAAATGGCACATGTGAGTGTCAAGTATTTTGTTTAGGGCAGTTTTAGCGTTTGGAATTGCTACGAAAAGCAGCATTAGCCGTGTTTTAATTAGTTTCCAATATGACGTGTTTACAGAATGAGCAAATTGAGCACTAATACTACTACAATTGCATCAGAATCACGAAGACGTTTCAACACACCACGGAGTCATATAAATGTTGTTATTAATAATAATGAATACATAATTTAGTGTAAGGCAGTGTAATAGTAATTGAGCTGTTACATTTCTGGTACAATTTGGATTAATGTTGGCTAATTTTGTGAAGCAGCCAATGTTTTTGTTGCCATGGAAATGGGGGTCAGGCAGTTGGGTTTTCAATATATTTTTTACTCTAAAATGTTGGCATAAAAATTGAACTAAATATGCAATTTTGAAGAAAAAAATCCTGATACTTTCAGTATCTATGCCTCCACTTGAAATGGCTTTGATGTTGTTTCAGGTGACTGTGATCCCTGTGGAGAGCTGTTTGTGTCAGAAGTGTCTACAATGAACTGATAAACCTGCAGAGCCACTCACATTGACAATAACAATTGTCCAGGTCTGCTGGTTTGACCACTCTGGGGACAGTGTCAACTGAAGGAGAAGTGCCGCAAATTCAACATACCACTCTGTATAGCATTCATTGACTTTGAGAAGGCCTTCGACTCGGTACAAACCCAGGCAATACTGTCTTCACACCAAGACCAAGGGCTAGAAAATGCATACATACAACTCATGAAAGATATATACACAGACAGCTCTGTGACAGTATATCTTCACAAAGAGAGAGAGAGAGAGAGAGAGAGAGAGAGAGAAAGAGAAAGAGAGAGAGAGAGAGAGAGAGAGAGAGAGAGAGAGAGAATAAACATCAAAGGAGGAGTGCGACAGGGGGATACCATCTCACCCAAACTATTCACATCAACACTCGAAAGTATCTTCAGAAGACTGAACTGGGAGAACAAAGGCCTGAAAATAGACGGAGATATCTTAACCATCTCCATTTCGCAGATGATATCTTCCTCTGCACCGAAACACCACAAGAACTAGAAATAACGCTACAAGAACTATTCGAAGAAAGTAACCTAAGCGGCTTGCGGATGAACATCTCAAAAACAAAAATAATGGTGGAAGACAACACCACAATATACGTTAATAACACTCAGATAGAGAATGTGGAGAGTTACGTATACCGAGGCCAACGCTTCAGCCTTAGGGACAAGAACCAAGACAAGGAAATCCTACGACGAATCACAGCCGGCTGGACAGCATATGCAAAACATCGCGACATCTTCAAAAGTATCTTTGCTATCTGTCTAAAAAGAAAGGTTTACAACTCGTGTGTACTGCCAGCTATGACATACAGTGGTGAAACATGGTCACTCACAAAACAAGATCAGAGAAAACTAGCGGCCGTGCAGACAAAAATGGAGAGAAGTGTGCTTAATATAACATACCATGACAGAAAGACAAACACCTGGGTGAGAGCAAAGACAGGATTCACAGACGTGATAAAAACAACCAGAAGAATGAAGTGGTCTTGGGCAGGACACATCAGCCGACTCAAAGATGACAGACGGACAAAGCGCATTACCACCTGGAAACCATACGGAAGGAAGAGATTACGAGGAAGACCAGCAAAACGATGGAGAGAGACGATTTGGATGAGTATTGGAATGAAACCACCTGGCAGAGAACAGCACAAGATAGGCAAACTTGGAAACAAAATGCTGAGGCCTTCGCCCAACCACGGGACAGTACGGCTGATTTATAGATAGTTCTGCTGGTTTGACCACTCTGGGGACAGTGCCTTGAAGAGACATGTTCGTATCCATACTGGGGAGAAACCTTTCAAATGTGATACTTGTGGTACACAATTTTCAGCAAGCGGTCATTTGAAGAGACATGTCCGCATCCATACTGGGGAGAAACCTTTCAAATGTGACACATGCGGTGCACACGTCTCACACAGTGGTCACTTGAAGGCACATATCCGTATCCATATTGGGGCAAACCCTACAAATGTGACACCTGCTGTGCACATTTCTCAGAAAGTGGCAATTTGAAGGCACATATCCCTATCCATTTTGGGGAAAAACCTTTCAAATGTGACATCTGTGGTGCACAATTCTCAAAAAGTAGTAGCTTGAAGATACATGTTCGTATCCATACTGGGGAGAAACATTAAAATGTGATACCTGTGTTGCACAATTCTCAGAAAGTGGTAAGTTGAAGAAACATGTGCTTGTCCACACTGGGGAGAAACCCTACAAATGTGATACCTGTGGAGCACACATGCTACTAAAATGTTACTCAGAGTCACATATTCGTGAGAAACTTTCGAAATGTTATACATGTGGTTTGTAATTATCAGACATTGGTCATTGACCATCACGTATGCACTGGCGAGAAACCCTTCTAGTGTGTTACCTGTGGGAATGGTTTACCTGGCATAGTTCACTTAACGTTCACGTGCGCATTCGCGCTGGGGAGAAACGTTCAGATGTGACACCGGTGAAAAACAGCGTAGAAATAGCAGTATTGTAAAGGCGAATGTGCGCATTTGTACTTGTGAAATTATTAAAACGTTGAAATTTTTGGAAAATGATTGTGGCTTAACTTTGAAAGGTACATGTGCACAGTGACACTGCTGAGAAACCGTTGAAGTTCGACACTTGTGTATCACATATGGTAGTAAGGTTAATAAACGTGCGTTCCTATACAGGGAGAATCCTTCAAATATATTGACTGAGATGCCAATTTTCATAGAGAGGTTATTTATAATATCATACACAGTGGTACAAACCCTATAGCTGTGACACCTATGTGACACCTATGTGACACCTATGTGACACCTATGTGACACCTATGTGACATGGATCCGGTGGATCCTGTTTACATAGATTTTCAGAAAGCTTTCGATAAAGTGTCAATTCAAAGATTGTTACATTGACTAAAAGCCCATGACATAGGTAATGATGTATACAAATTTATAGAAAAGTGGCTTACACACATGTAAGAAAGAGAATGATAGTACATGTTGAGATTTCAAACTGGATATATTTTATGAGTGGTGTCCCACATGGATCAGTATTTGAACCTTTGCTATTTTAAATATACATATAAATGAGATGACATATCTAGCAATGCCCTAAAATTTGCTGTTTCCAGGATGACCTAGATCAATTGGATAAAAGTCAGGCAAATGTTATTAAATTGTGGGAACGCAGCGATCGACATAACCGTGTGCTCGCGTGCCCGGGACCCTTGAATCTTCTGTCTGGCCCGCAACTGCCACAAGTTACAGACCCGGTTGGCCCGCGCGATTTTTTTTTAATATTCATTAATATTTATGTTGCGGAAAGAAATCGACTTTGGCGATATATACATATATATATATATATATATATATATATATATATATATATATATATATATATATATATATATATATATATATATATATATATATATATATATATATATATATATATATATATATATATATATATATATATATATATATATATATATATATATATATATATTAGTGCTCTGCACGGGCCGGGATTTAGGTCCAAGCCCAGCCCGACCCGGGCCTCTACATAATTTCGCGGGCCAGGCCGGGCCGGGCCGGGCCTGGGCCTACATATTGCGGGCCCGGGCCGGGCGTGGCCTAAACAAAAATCGGGCTTGGGCCGGACCTGGGCCTAGTGTGAGCGGGCCGGGCCGGGCTTGGGCTGGGCCTGGACATAATGAAAACATTAATACAAAACCCAGATTATTAATTTTATTATTAATAAAAACTTATTATAAATTGTAATTCCGGTTAATGAATGCTTAAAATTATTTATTTAGCATTATATATTTACAAATTGACACCTTGCATGGAATTATGAATGACACTAGTGCTTTATACATTGGAATGCAGTTTAACTTCTTCAACAATGGGACTTCCTATGGGTTCATTTTAATAATATGCTTTCTTTTAATACAGACATTTCATATAGAATATATGCATAGTTGCATCCCCATATCTGTGTATTGTAATTCTTTAAACATGTACTGGCTTTCTAATATATATATATATATATATATATATATATATATATATATATATATATATATATATATATATATATATATATATATATATATATATATATATATATATATATACATACATACGTGTGTGTGTGTGTTGTGTGTGTTGTGTGTGTGTGTGTGTGTGTGTGTGTGTGTGTGTGTATGTGTGTGTGTGTGTGTGTGTGTGTGTGTGTGTGTGTGTGTGTGTGTGTGTGTGTGTGTGTGTGTGTGTGTGTGTGTGTGTGTGTGTGTGTGTGTGTGTGTGTGTGTGTGTGTGTGTGTGTGTGTGTGTGTGTTTGTGTGAAGATGAAGAATATAAAATGGGGAATGCTGTATTAAGTAGAACCACAAAAGAAAAGGAGTAACATTTACTGATGGCTTGAAAGTTTAGAGTAATCAAATTATAGGGCTAATTAGGAGAACTATCATATATCAGAAGAAACAGTAAATTGTACCCCTGTACAAAGAAATAATTAGACGGCATTTGGAATATTGTATACATGCATGGAGGCCATATCGTAAGAAGAACATGGACAAGCAAGACAGAATACAACGAAGAGCCACTAAAAGTCCTATGTTATGAAATCCGCTTAGTAGAATGCGGTTTGACAACACTAGAGCCAAGGATACTAATAGGAGAAAAACTAGAAGTGTCTTGTTATTAGTGTTCTCCTTGATGAAAATCGGCGTGACCAATGCCAGCAACCAATCGAAAATATACGGTGGCATGCATATGAAATTTCGATATGCATCTTTCTCGTGTTCCCGGAGTCCTGTGACAAAGTTGACGAACGCCCCCTCGCTCTGCTCGCTCCTCCACATGGGGTGCGACCCACCGCTTTCCTTTCCTAGAACGTTTCCTTTTCTCTCGACGTCGTCTTATAAGAGAAAGGGTGTCTACAGCTATCGAAAATTCTGTCACATGCATTCTTGAAAAAAGCACCATTTTTCTATGGACTTTTACCAGATGCTCCCAAAGAAGCCATTTTTTTAAAACACAGGGATCCTATAGTTATTGTTATCAAACACTAGAGGGCGCTCGCACATGCAGTTTGCTCTCTCGACACTAGGATTGTTGCAGGGCGCTGACAGTCGATTTATACGTATGCGCGACAATCGTCGTGAGTGTACGCGCTCGAAAATTGCGAGTTTATCTGCTCGAAAATCAGCAATGTCTACATCTAGACTGTCGAAGACTGTTGCGTCTTAACGAGTCGCCAGTGTACGCCCGGTATAAGTAAGACCCAAAATACTGTTCTTCCAACAAGCAGAACAAAATGTAGATAATATTTCATTAACGTTATACTTAATGATCATACTGATAACAAATAGAGTAAATGGCAATCGCTATTCATTTTCAGCAATGGATCTAGCGCAGCTTTGCAAATAATCACTTTCAGTAATATGCACAGTTGCTTGTGCGAATAGCCTTGTCCTTTTCGTAATTGTATTTCATGCATCCAAAGATATGTTTATTTGGGCGTCAGCACTCCATCAATCAAATACAGAATTGTTAATGATCTATATTGGCATTTAAAACATGGTTCTCTATATTGTGTAAACCACTATTAATTCGAGACAACAGTATTGCTTTAGCTCTTCCGCACTTGACAATCATCTTTACCCACCCTGTGAAAGAGTAACAGTCCTTGTTTCTTTAAAGCAGGGTGTTTCACGTTTCACAAACCTGGTTTCCGTTAATCTCTGGATATTAATAAAACATAAAATATAGATTAAATACGTTCCAAGCGATCTATACTACTAAATATAACATAAATGACCTTATAATTTACATTATGGATGTTACATAATGTTATTTCATAAACGGGTGGATTAAGCTATCAAGTAACTGCACAATCCGCATCTTAACGTGTTTTCTGTTGCCGTGGCAGTTGTAGGAATCTCCCATAGAATGGCCGCTACATGTAACTGCTGAATGAGGAACCGAGCGTATTTTTTGATCGCTGAGCGGCGCTGCGCCCACTCCGGTTATACTAATTACCCGTAGTCCTTAGCTCTTCGTTGGAGAAGAAGGGGAGCTGTGTTTATGAACTTTAGTTACCAATACAATGCCGGGAACCGGCTGCTGCGTCCCGCAGGGTAATGGTAAAGGGGGTCATCAGTTCCCGAAGGATCCCACTCAAAGAGAAAAGTGGATAATCGCTATACGGAGGGACAAATGGCAGCCGACAAACACGAGCTTCGTTTGCCGATGCCATTTTGTGGAATGCGACTACAAACAAGAGACAACTAAACTGAGACAATTTTTAAGACTAAAAGAACCGAAAAAATATCAAGGCCACCATAGCTGTTGTTGAGCATGGGGTCTTACATTAATTTACCTGGAAGATCAAAGTAGGCTACCCAATAGGTCTAGGTTAAACACTGAGTAAAAACAAATATCAACAATTTTACAACATGAGTTTACTTTCACATCTAAGGATGGCAGTACTTATTTACTCTGAAGAAATATTATTGACCAATAATGTCCTTTACAAACATGAAAAAAATATGCGTTGGCCACCAGTCTGGCTATCATCCATCTTTCCTAAGTGTCACAGGTCCTTATAAAAATGTTTCTTAAGATAAATCGGCTTGAAAACATTTTCAAAAAAATCATCCAAACATTGTAACATGATTTGAATAAACGAGTTATCCACTGGGATCAGGCACACCTTTGTGTCTTTAAATGTATGAACCACAAAGTGACACATTTCTCTCTGTTACCCACATCTGGGCCTGCACTTGTGCATAATAATCATGCTTTGAATCGAGTTTAAGTTCAGTACCATGTTGCTTCAGGTAAGGCACAGTCTGCGGTGTGACAAACATATTTCTTGCACTGTATGGACACTTTACCCCCACCACTGTGTCGTCACCCACCAGTCCATCTGGTGAAGAACCTAAATATGGCTTGTCTGCTGATACAACAATACCACATTTAGTTACATTGACATGAAACATATTCTCATATGTGGAGATAGCCTCTGGCTCTAGCTGATTCCCATGACTTGTTTGTTTGCTGACAAAGTCTTTTCCATCAATCATATCCTTTGCAAGGTTTTCTTTTGCCTCCCGAGATACACATTTCATGATGCGTCCAAACTTTGAAGATTGCATTCTGTTTCTCCTCTCCTCCTTCCATTCTGCACTTTTGGCCTGCCCTTCTGTTCTTTTCTCTATTTCATCTGCCTTCTCCGTGGATATTGTGGTGATGTTTGTCTTGTCCAGGAATATGCTTGACAGTGGCTTGGCGAAGTAATGGTGGTCATGTTAACTGCATACATGTTGGCTGGCAGCACAGTTCAGTGTTAGATTCTTTATATAATCTGGATAGGAGGCAAGCTTGCGATACTTTTGTGGGCGCGGATCAAAATTGAGCGTCAGTGTCTCCTTCGTAAGTTTGAGTTTGCTAGCCTTGACCGGTGATCCAGCGTGAGGTCGACATGGCCGGTGGAAAGATTGCAGGACATCAGTGCAACATAGTTCTAGTTTTGGCTGTTTACCTCCAGTTAAATCAATGATCGCAAACAGGACTGCTTGGATATGCTTACAGTGAGCATTAGGTCCCATTCCAGCTGGACACTCGCACTCCGTCACCAACACTTCACCATTGACGTCAACGCTAGCATAGCAATGATAGCAAAAAGTGCGACGCATCTCCGCCCGACACTGAGCCATGTAGAATGTGATGTCATCATCATGTGCCCATCGAAGGAAGCGTAGAAATCTGCAACAATAGATCTCATACACCAATGTGTGCGTGCGTGCGTGCGTGCGTGCGTGCGTGCGTGCGTGCGTGCGTGCGTGCGTTTTTTCGTTACTACAAGTATTGTGGTGGTATATTATATTTTTTGGGATGAAGTGGTAGTTGTTGTTGGTACGTAGCTTAGTTGATACGGTTAAGATTCATAATTTCATGGCCTGTTAATATCTTCAAGATAGTCAAGTGTTAATGCAAACCATTTTGCAACTGCCTAACGTACCTTGAATAATACAATCTGTGACCAGAAGAGAGGGAAGCATCAGACAGTTCTAGGAAAGCTGTAGCAGCTCTACGTGAGAGATGGTTAATGACAGGTACCGCATCGCTAGTGACATCTTTGAAGCACGTGTGGGCCGGCAGGATCATGTTAAAATCATTTTGGTCTGCAATGAGGTTGGCACCACCAGTAAAGTTGGAATTCCTGTCATAGGCCTCAAGCCTGTATGGGAAATAAAACACATATTTATATATATACATATATATACATACATACATACATACATACATACATACATACATACATACATACATACATACATACATACATACATACATACATACATACATACATACATACATACATACATATATAGATATACATATACAAAGATTGAATAAAATAACCGAGAGAGAGCAACTTGATTAACGATATTAAGCTTGACTGACGCAGCACGTGTTCCAGGTCCCATTTGCACCATACCCAGGCGTGGTGACATTTAATAACTGCTGTGGTTTCGTTCGTTTTTGTTAACAGGTGTGAGTGCTACTCGCAATGAACGGATTTATGATAATCAGGCGTTTAACCCAAGCGGGCGCAGCGCCCCCTAGCGACAGCGGGCTGCTCGGTGCCTCATTATTAGCCACGATTATACAGCCTCCGCGCTGTGGCGCCACTGTTTGTCGCACACATCTTCGCCTGGATGCAGAGTGTGGTTCTCATTGTGACGGAAATTATGCATGCGCCCAGATTCTGGAAACCTACCTATCTGGGTAATTCATAAAATAAGAGTGAACTTTTATCAGTTAATACGATGCAATTCTAATTAACTTTAAACTTTTATTGTATTGGCACAACTGTCCGACTGAATAGCTAAATCAGGAAAAAAATGCATGTTTAGCATCTTGATAATGACGCCGATTAGCTGCTGGCGCTTCATGAGAACGAATACACAAAATGGAGTGGTGACAGTGGGTAACAACGCGACCACGCTTCTGCGGCTAGACTCTCTTCTCGGCGAAATCAGACGGCGAACGAGAGTCGGATAAGCGAGACTACTGAATTATGTAACAATATCGATGTACGGGCGTCCTTGGTTGGACTCGGAAAGACCCCGACCCGCTGTTACGTTCATATGCTGCACGTTTCACTGTAGCCTGTGACGGAAATTATGTATGCGCCCAGATTCTGACGCTGATTGGCTGCCGATGCTTCACGGGAACGCCTACACAACATGGAGTGGTGGCAGTGGGTAACAACGAGTCTCTGTTCTTGGCGGATTCACGAAGCCGAGCCAGAGTCGGATAAGCGAGACTAGTTTCAGTGACACTGCGCTAGCTTGTGTTGTGTGCGCTGCAGTTGCCCGTTTCCACCATTTTACAGCAAACGTTTGGACCGACGCAGATGCAATAACGCACACCGGTGTAAGTATAATAACCGCATCGTGCAATTTAACATGAGCATGGATAGTGCATAGGATATGTACGGGTGTTGTGCTTAAAGCGTCTTCAGCTGTCCTCGTAGCGTTACTATTGAGTAGGCTGGTGAGTGCTTTGGCCTTGGACATTGTAGTCGAGGATTGCATATGTGGTAGGCGATGTAATATATAAATAAATATATATATATATATATATATATATATATATATATATATATATATATATATATATATATATATATATATATGTGTGTGTATATATATATATATATATATATATATATATATATATAAATATATATATATATAAATATATATATATATATATATATATATATATATATATATATATATATATATATATATAAATATATATATATATATATATATATATATATATATATATATATCTATATATATATATATATATATATATATATATATATATATATATATATATATATATATATATATATATATATATATATATATGTCCCCTCGTTGCATGATTTCTAGCTGCCAATTTTTTTTATTAAAATAGAAAAAAAATCTACATCAGTTTGTCATTACATTTGCATAAACAATATTTCATTATGACTTATACATTTCACATTCTCGTTTTTAAATATGGGATCGGCTGCGCTTGTGCTGTGGCTGTGAGCTATGAAGTCCAACACATGTTATAGTATTTATTTATCACTTCTGATCTTGCATTAATGAAGCATGATTTTATAGAATTATCAATTACCTCCTAGAAAATTAAATTATGAGATTATGAAACTAGTTTGGCATTCTTGCGGAGGACAACATTTGTAAAATTAATTGGAAAACGCTACTAATAATTTTCTTTATAATGCGACGCTGACAGGGCTACTTAACTCCGCTGTCTGGCGTGTATATATCATTGCAGACACGTGTCGTATGGTAACAGACAGAAAGACAGACAAACAGATAAAGAAGATGGTGATCGGCAAGTCATTTAAGGTTTTAGCGAGTTCATGGCTGTTTGTGCGTGCCCTGGTCAAGGTGGCCATTGGCCTGTACAATGATCACGATAGCAAGAAGCCGACGGTCAGCTTGAAGGGTGTTGGCTTGGATAAGGATGGACGGATGCCCGATAAACTGCCGTCCATCATTGACATCAAGCGTGCGTTGCCGAAGCGCTGCTTCGAACCGAATATACCAACGTCGATGTATTATGCATTGAAGGACGTGGTGTTGATCGTCATCACATACATGGTGGCCGTACAGCTAATGACCGTCCAGTCTACCGTCTTCCAGGCCCTGACCATGCTTCTATACTGGGCCGTTCAGGGAACGCTCTTCGCCGCTGCCTTTGTCATCGGACATGACTGCGGACACAACTCGTTCTCTGACAGTCACCTACTGAATGACATCGTGGGCACCGTCTACCATGGGTTCCTGCTGTGTCCGTACTACATGTGGAAGCTATCGCACAAGCGTCACCACCAGTTCACCAACAATCTTGAGAAAGATGAATTGTTCTATCCCGTGCGCAAGTCGGCCGAAGGCGCCGGCAAAAAGACCCTGCCCGGGTTCGGACTGGGAGTGGGTTGGTTCGGCTACCTGATACAGGGATACACCCCCCGTAATGTATGTCACTTCACCCTGACGAGTTCGCTGTTCGATGGCCATGCATTCGGCTGTGTTAGCTCGCTCATGAGTGTCTCGACCATGTCATGTCTGCTGTACTCCTACACCCAGGCGCATGGCTTCCTCGCTTTCCTCGGATACTATTTCGTCCCGCTTTTCATCTTTGCGTCATACTGTGTCATCATCACGTTCCTGCATCACACTGAGATGACCGTTCCGTGGATGGCTGACGGGAACTGGGACTTTGTTCGCGGCCAGCTGTGCACCGTCGACCGCGACTACGGTATTATCCACAGCATACTCCACAACATCGGCACGCACCAGATGCATCACATGTTTCCGAAGGTGCCGCACTATCGCCTGGAGGAGGCAACAACAAACTTCCGCAAGGCGTACCCCCATCTCGAGAAGTCCTGCAGCGAGCCGATCGTGCAGTCGTTTCTGCGAATGTATTGTGTATACGAGAAGCAGTGCATCATTGACGACGACTGCAAACTGTTTTACTACTCCGAATAGTGTAACAATGCATCACGGGGTACTGCTGCTGGTGCAACGCAACCATACCGCTACTCTCAATTATTTGCTTCATCGAAAATGTGACCCAGTTAGGAAAAGGTAAAAGTAATTGTTCTAAAAAACGCTAGAAAGTGTTATACAACATTGTTATAAATTGATGAACTCCGACAGTTCAGGTGTAGATTTGACAAACAGTTTTCCTCGTGTAATGCAGTTGAGGAGAAGAAATATTGTCACCAGATGTCGCCCCTCATGTCGTTGTGCGGCAAGGCTTTCTTCCTTTGTTCTTAGTTAGCATGATCCTCCGTTTACAAGAGTTATGTAGTTTAAACTATGTAATTCAGCAAACGTTTATTCGGACTCTGAACACGTCATGCACATGATCTTTGCAGTTATTTCTGGAGAATGGGCAGTGATTGTTAGTGGATACTAATGGTTCCGTTGAACTGGTGCCCGTAGGCACTGCATGTTGGTCTCTTTGTTCACACTATGCAAAGGTCAGAGTCTGGTCAGGCACATGTTTTGCTGTCTTGGATTAGTAGTGGTCAATATACTTTATTTGCCCTTGTAGCATAGCAATCATGCGGCTAGTAATTATATCACAGGTATGTAAGTTCTGTATGTGCAGCATTTCGTATTCAGCATGTACGCAAACGTGTTAAGGTAAACAAATGGAATGTATACAGCGATGTATGTATCTGTAACATTGCGTAGACATGCGCTACAATGTTAACATGTTTGTATTGTCTTTTCAGTACCAATGAACATTTCTGGTACTGTTTTAAGCACTGTGTATTAGAATTGCGTCCGCATACATACCTCAGGTTATGTCGATTTACAGCTACTGTAGATTTGAAGGGCCTACCCATGTGCCAGCAATGTTGGAAAGTGGTTTAAAAGCACATACACACGCACACACCACACACACGCGCGCGCATACGCGCGCACACAAACACACACACACACACACACACACACACACACACACACACACACACACACATATATATATATATATATATATATATATATATATATATATATATATATATATATATATATATATATATATATATATATATATATATATATATATACATGCTTGGTTTATACATAATTCATGTATAAAGTTGCCGTTGCAAAAAATATTACTCTACTGAAATGCATTAAGCATTTGTTATGCACTGCATATAGTTTGCTGTCAGGGTGTGGATTGTGGATATTGACAAACTACTCCTGGAGGGTAATCAGCAGCGCTGAAAATAATTGGCAACGTCTGCAAGATTTGAAATTAGATTTCAACACTGAGTTGTAACACTATTAACCTTATCTACACCAATAAGAAGACATTCCTAGCTGCACACTTGTTGATGTGTCCTGGCAGCAGCAGACTGTGTTAGGAGAATTTATCTTTGTCTTGTTGACTGAATTATCATCTGTGGACGTGTGTCGTCAGAATAAACCGTTAAAACGTGCTTTGTTGTGTCCTTTACAAAGGCAGGAACAACTGGGAACCAACACAATGGTTCATTGTACACATTGCCCCAACACAATGGTTCATTATACACATTGCCCTAATGCTCATGTTATGTACACATTGTCCATGCTTAATATTGTAAACAATGTTTGTGATTGATTAAAAATTTCAAATAATTATGATTGGTTTATGTAATTGGTGATTACTTTCAACATTTCTTTCCTAGTTTTCGCAAAGATCAGTATTTACATTGTTCCAACAACAGAGACTAGGTTTTAATTGTAGAAAAATCCATCCTTTGGAGGAAATTGCCAAACCTACTCTAGCATGCTTAGAAGAAGCTTAGACGTTTTTTTTACATTTCCAAGCATACTTTACAATAAATAAAGGCTTGTCAAAGTCTTACTTGATTTAAACGCACAGGCCCCGTTGACCCCTCGCTGTCCTCTGGGAAGTTGCATCCCAGCTATGCTCAAGGTAAACCACGTTTGATTTTACTAATGCAATAAAAGCCTAACTAATAAATGTTGTCATTACAAATAGGCCCGATACTATATATGTGTACATCTTGTATTTCAATGCCTACATAGCACAGGAACGTCTTTTATGTTAATGTATTTTAATTTAATAGTGGACATTGGTTATTTTACTTTTAATATATATATATATATATATATATATATATATATATATATATATATATATATATATATATATATATATATATGACTTACTTGACTTAATCCTGTTGGCCCCTTCAGGAGCATAGGGCGTCAACCATGTTTCTCCACCTCACTGTCTTCTGGGCTATAGCTTTGGCCTCTTGCCAGGTGACCCCCACTTTTTCAAGATCTTGTAGGGTGGAGCGTCTCCAGTTGATTTTTGGCCTTCCATATATATATATATATATATATTGCCATTCATTAGTTCATACTCCATTCAATAATTTATATTCCAATCACAATTGCAAAGTGCTTGATAAGGTAATTGTGCAGACCTTTAAAATAATGCCATATTGGACAGAGAATCAATGCAATGATCTAAGAAGTGGTACTGAGTGAGAGAAACGAGGAGATCGGGTAACAAAGAATCATGAGTGGGATAAAAGCAGCAACGATAAGTTTGTGAGAAATGCTGTCTAACATCTAAATTATTATCAAAAGTGACTGCTAGATTCTCCGCTGAGACCGCCGGTGTTTCATTCTGGCTCAGCATAGGTGTCGCGAAAAAACACCATGAAGTTTAACTCGCTGCTTTTGTGTACCAATAATAAACACATATTTAGCTTTAATTTGCTCTCAGTCATCCATTGGAAGATATGATACATACAATCCCTGAGATGGTTTAAAAAGCAATTTGTATCCGGGGTGGCCAATGAAAGATAAATCTTTGTATCATCTGCTTATAGGTGGCGATCCAAGTTGTGACGTTTAATAACTGAGCTGAGTGGAGTAGTGTAAAGAGTAAAAAGTACCGATCCAAGAACACAACCTTGAGGAACACCACATGAAGTGGGTAGGGCCGCTGAAAAGAAAAATGGATTTGATGAGGGACCTTTAAACAATATCATATCTACGTTACTTAGATGTGTCACTTAGTTTTTGTCAAGAGTTTCTGTCCGGCCGTTACCGTGTTTTGTTGCAAAGCTAAAGTTCATATTGTAGGATAACACATTCTTCGTACCACAGCCAACCCCACAACTCCCATTCCCACCCTCACCCCACTCCCACTCTCACCCCACTCCCATTCCCACTCTCACCCCACTCCCACTCCCACTCTCACCCCACTCCCATTCCCACTCTCACCCACTCCAATTCCCACTCTCACCCCACTCCCATTCCCACTCTCACCCCACTCCCATTCCAACTCTCACCCCACCCCATCTGCTAGCAGTGACACAATATGTAGATAATGTTTTCCAATCATTGATTGTCCTCTGTGAGAACGAGTATTCCTGATATTCAATCTACACTGATCCTTTACTAATGTTACTTCACGTCCTCTAGGTCTAATATTTTCCTTGAGGGAGAAAAAATATTTCTATCAGCATTTACATACCCATTCAATATCTTAAAAACTTCAATCTGATCTCCCCTTAACCTCCTTGTCTCTAGAGTTGTTAAACCACATTCTTTCAGGCGTTCTTCATAACTAAGGTCTCTCAGTTATGGAAACATTTTAGTTGATATCCTCTGTATTCGTTCAAGCGTATTTCCTTCTTACGATATGGTCTCCGCGTTTGTATACAGTATTGTAGATGAGACCTAACTATTGCTTAATACAGAGGTATATTTAGCTTTTTCCGTGTATGTTATATTTCTCCTAATCAACCCACGAATTGAATTTCACTTTGAAGCTGAAATACCACACTGGTCTGAAACTTTCATGTGAGCACTTATTGTTACTCTTAAGTCATTTTCTTTTACAGTAGTACATATAACAGCATCTCCCATTTTATAGTTTATATCTGAATGTATGCATTTATATTTCCCAAAATTTAATAACATAAAAAAATTGAATAGCAGAAGTTCATTATCTAGATGGATATGTCACGGTAATAAGACTACCTGATAGGTCCAGAGCATATATAAACCCAGATAACAAACAGCTACCTCGTTCTGAGAATGCATCTGCCGTTTGAAACATTCCGAGCACGACCGAGTACGCTCGTTGGCCTAGACACGCGATTGTACACTACAACCGTCTCACAGCATTGTGTAGACAACACATTGGTGTCGTCCGTGTCTATTGCTTGAACAAACGTTGTGTACATATCGGACTCACTGAGGTAAACATCCTTGTCAGTGATACATGACCGGCGTGAACGGCGTGAATGTTGTAGTCACATACTACATTTACACGACCGTAGGAGTGCAAAACTAAAAACAAACTGGTGATACATATTATCGCCCGTTGTGTACCTAGCACTGTGTAGTGAATTGGCGCCATCAGTCAGAAAACTTCAGTGGTGTCGGTCAAGCTCGAACGCTCGCCTGATTGAGTATCTCCACGGAAACATGGAGAGCCCGAATTGGATGCTTTCAAACGTGTGCGTCACGGAAAGCTAATGGTCGCGTCGGCCGAACCAATCGAAGGCGAGCCACGCGGAACAAATCGTCGGCTGGAGGTGGGCATGCGGTCCCACTCACCGCTGTGCTGTGCCTCCACATCGACCTACTGCTGGCGTCGTTGTTGTTGGTGAGTGGCATTGAGCCAAACCCGAGATAACAGCAAAAGCCGTTGTGAAATCCTTCGAAGAAGGCCGTCCCACGAAACCTAGCTAGCGACGCTCCCACTTCAAGTAGGGATATTGCCAACGCAATATGGTAACACATAGAAAAAAGACGGATCATTCTGAGTCCGACGACATGACGAGATCAATAGTTGTTACTGGTGCCACCTACATCGAAACACACACGAAACAAGAACGACGTAGAGACGACACCACATTTGCACGCCACCTAATCACAACACTCGGCGCCAACCCATCACACATACAACGTGTATTCCGATTCCCGAAACAGCAGACGAACGACCTCCACTTATTAAAATCATCTTCCTGAATGGTTTGGGCAGACCGGTGGCAGCTTCAAGTAGCTGAACACAAAGTCTGTGTACAGACGATTGGAAATATTACCCCGACTACCTACCACCTGAAATGTGTGCAGCGTCTTAACGATAAGGAATACCGAGTTCTTGGTGTTATAGTTGATGATAAGTGTTTATTTAAACAGCAGATTTCGTCTATTTGTTGCAAGGAATACAGCACAATCAATGTTCTTTTTCGTTGTTTTCATACTGCTAACATTGATGCTCTCATCTCTAAGGCATAACGCATAATTTGTCCGCCCAGTGCTGGAATACTGTTCGACGGTATGGAACCAGCTAGGCATTACTTTATATTTAAATATTATTTTATACCATGTGAATAGTATTTTATACCATGTACAGCGCATTGATCCATATAGTGGGAATTACCGCGTTTAAAAATGCTGTATTATTATTATTATTAATATTATTACTTGGGCATGAGTGGCCAGTTACAGAATGTGCATAGGTTCTTTACGCGCCGGGTCTGTTACCATTATCAAATCGATACTAATCATGGTTACATACAAAGACTCGAATATCGTAAACTACAGATTCTCGAACTCCGCAGGATTTGGACATGTCAGTGTATCTGAAAATAACCCCATTTCTTGTAATAACCGTGTTATAAATACTACAATTTCAACTATAGGTCACGGATTTAAACTTAAAATAACACCCTTTAGACTTGATAAAAAAAAAATTTGCAATCGAATTATATCTACCTGGAACATACTACCTGAACGCATAGTAAACTTAACACCCAAAACACAATTCAAGAAAGCTCTGCGTTCAGCAAACTTTGAATCTTCAACAAAGTTTGATAGACACCTGTAGGAAATTACATGATTTGGAATCTTTGTATTCTATTTACAGCGCATTATCATGCCACCCAACCCAAACTTTTCACCAAATAGATCGTTGTTTGCTATATTATGGTCCAAGTCACTGCTATATTATAATTGTATTAAGAATAATAACGATCATACTACTGATGCTTGTGAAACGCCACTCAAAACTTATTTCCAGTTTGAAACCACCCCATCTACTACAAAACGCTGTCTTCTATTAGTCAGTCATTGTTCTATCCAGTCTATTGTGCCATCCCCCATACAACGAGCTTTAATTTAAGGAGTAACCTTTGCTGTGGCACTTTGTCAAAAGCTTTCTGAAATCTAGGTAGATAATATCTACTGGTGATCCCTCGTCTATCCACTTAGTGATTTCTTCCAAAAAGCATCAGCATGACCTCGTTTTTAGGAATCCATGTTGAGATGGATATAATAATTTATGCATAACAAGTCCACCGCATGGTGTTTAATTAACCTTATTTCTCTGACTTTTTATTGAACCCTTTTTAAATAATGGTATGATGTTTGCTTCTTTCCATTCAAAAGAAACCACCCCCTCTTTTAATAACAAGTTGAACACTCTTGCAAGTGGTAAACTAATTTGTTCTAATGTTTCCATTAGTAGTTTTGGAGGAATTCCATCCACTCCAGGTGATTTATTATCCTTCGTTGCCTTTATTTGTTATATTACCATTTCTGGAATTACAATTAACTGCGCTAAATAGTTCGATTTAGCCTCCTGAAATTTAGCACCTGGAATTGGTAATGAACTAATATATCGTCTGGTAACCTTTGAACTGAAGTACCCATTTAGGTTTTCCGCCATTAAAAACCTTATGATATTATATTTCCAGCACTGTCTTCTAGTGGTCCAACCTTGTCTCGTGCGCTTTGTGTACTCCTGACATATCCATACAAATGTTTAAATTGTCTAATTTCAGTTGTGGCTGCATTAAGTGCTTCTTTGTAAGTTGTGTACTCTTCGTCTTTTCTGCTACGCCTATAAACCCTCCACAAAGTTGTGTACTCTTCGTCTTTTCTGCTACGCCTATAAACCCTCCACAAAGTTGTGTACTCTTCGTCTTTTCTGCTACGCCTATAAACCCTCCACAAAGTTGTGTACTCTTCGTCTTTTCTGCTACGCCTATAAACCCTCCACAAAGTTGTGTACTCTTCGTCTTTTCTGCTACGCCTATAAACCCTCCACAAAGTTGTGTACTCTTCGTCTTTTCTGCTACGCCTATAAACCCTCCACAAAGTTGTGTACTCTTCGTCTTTTCTGCTACGCCTATAAACCCTCCACAAAGTTTGCTTTACACTATTTATCTAATAACATCTTTTAACAAGTGTTTTTTTCTAAACCGTATTCTTTTTTTTTTGAGGGGAACAGATTGATCAACAAGCACATTGGTCGCCTGATGTTTGTAGCAGGGGAGTGATATTAAATGACACCAGTTTTGTGCCGTATCATGCATAAATATTTTGAGATTATCCCTTGCACAAGACACATTGTAGGCATGGATTAATTATTGTTTGACCACATACATTTCCTGACGCAGATGCCTACATTTACCCCCGCCCTCTTATCTCTTCACCCATCACCGTCAGTTCCGTCTCTAATCACCTTCGGCCGTCGTCCCCTTCGGCCATCGCCACTTATTTCTCCCTCCATTTACCTTCGTAAAGAATGGGGTGACCGAAATTGTACACGTTCCGAAACGGCAGCAGGTGGATTTGAATCCCAGTCCTCTCGACCGATATCACACAGACACTGGCCCCACTGTGGATACACTTAAATTTAAGTGGTTCATTAAATTTAAGTGTAACAGTTATCATTTAAGTCTGGGTGCACGTAAATGATCAATTATGCCACAGTGACGCCAATGTAATAACTTCGGCGCGTTCAGCTCACTGGGCACGTTGATTTATTAAAGAATCGACCTCAACGCTAAAGCATGGCGTCCATTATATGGTGTTGAAGCTTCGCCGAGATACCGTCAGCGCCGCGATTATACGGCGTGACCCGATTAAAGCACACGTCGTCCGGCATACAACCCATCATGACGAAGGACGTCTACGCTAATGGTTTGTCTACACCCTCCTTTTTTGCCCAAGCTGTTTAACTATGCATTAAATTGTCCTTTTTTTTGTGACTTTTTGTGACTTCGTTTTTATAATATTGCATTAATATAATTATTTTTAACTTGATTACGTGGACTTAATTTGTACTTTGTTATTATATTTTATACTGTTCAAAAGCTTTTAGGCTTTATTTTGCCTTGCCCTTGACTTTGCTTTGTCTGGGTTAACATAATTTAAAATAAGTTGGAGTTATTGCTAATGCCCTATAAACTATTTACTAACGAAGCTTTTCGCCAATACGTTCATTATATCCAGAGTCGCCCTGGAGTTAAAATTCTAACATGTGTCATGTATTAATAAAAACAAGAGGTGCCTATATGGTTTATTTCTGACTTTTCTGTTAACCTAGGTTACATGGAGGTTTAAACCACACATATATACTTTTAAGTACTTTTCATTTTGTAATGTTGTTGATGTCTTAGCCAAAAAATAGTACCTAGACATTACGTATTAAGTACTAAGTCGATTTCTAGGCAGGGTGCCTACAACCTATGTGAAGTGTTAACGGTTTATTGTCTCCTTGGTTGTCAGACCTTCACTTTCATAATATAAATATTTATGTTATTTCGTTTTATTAATTAATTAATGATCTTTTTTAATCAGTTTGTCATGTTTATGATAATGTCACCACTATTCTGTGTATTTTCTTCGATGGCATTGAGAGGTGATGACTTTGTCCTGTGCAAGCCACTTATTTGTAACAGTTTGGTTGTTATCTCAATATATCCCCAACAATTGGGAGTACAACATTCGCTTTCCATTTCTACATGGTTTGCTATGTCTTAACCTTTGTTTTAATCGCAAGTTACTTCCAATACCTTGCTCTAGGCCAACATTAAAAATAGCCATAATGCTTATTCTGGCAGGAGACGTTAGTAATTCATATTTAATCCGTGATTACTCTACTTTTGAATCCATATGTGTTGAAATTGCATATTCTTCTTTCTCGGCATATTTTGTATGCTCCGGGACCGTCAGCCAACTTCTTTGAGGAATTTCAGGATTTGTTGGAAAATTGAGCTCCTCTACATTCTGAATTTTATATTTTTTTGCTGATTTTAAACTGGAGTTGGGTAAATGTACTGTAGTAACCATTAGCTTTAATGATATCCTAACCGCATTTTACTTAAAACAACATGACTTTATCTACACACATTCATGATTACTAGCTTGAACTCAACATGTTGACGCTCAACATGGGACAATATTCAGATGCCAGCAGTTTCTGATGGTTTATCGGACCACCACACAGAAGAATTTTTTATTTGACCCATTTCACATAATACATATATATCCATGTTTAATTATAATTTTAAATAATACAGGTGTATACGGTTGCAAGTAAACATGGTATATATATATATATATATATATATATATATATATATATATATATATATATATATATATATATATATATATATATATATATATATATATATATATATATATATTAAGGTAAATAAACAAATAGGGTCAGGAGACTCCTCTAACACTTTGATAGTCGCTATCGAGGAGCCACCTTACAAATTAAAATTAAACTTTTAAAATTTTAATTTGTAAGGTGGCTCCTAGATAACGACTATCAAAGTCTTAGAGGAGTCTCCTGACCCTATTTGTTTATTTACCTTAATATATATATATATATATATATATATATATATATATATATATATATATATATATATATATATATATATATATATATATATATATACATATACATATATATATATATATGTATATATATATATATACATATATATATATATATACATATATATATATATATATATATATATATATATATATATATATATATATATATATATATATATATATATATATATATATATATATATATATATATATATATGTATGTGGTCAAATAAAAAATTCTTCTTCTTCTGCGTGGTGGTCCGATAAACCATCAGAAACTGCTGGCATCTGAGTTCAAGCTAGTAATCATGAATGTGTGTAGATAAAGTCATGTTGTTTTAAGTCAAATGCGGTTAGGATATCATCAAAGGTAATTGTTACTGCAGTACATTTATCCAACTCCAGTTTAAAATCAGCAATAAAATATAAAACTCAGAATATAAAGGTGCAAAATTTTCCAACAAATCCTGAAATTCCTCAAAGAAGCCGAGAATATGCAATTTCAACACTTATGTGTTCAAAAGTAGAGTAACCACGGATTAAATATGAATTTACTTTAAAATGGTATGATAATAAAAAGCCAACACCACCACCTCTTCCAACTGAACGTGATCGTTGATGAAAAGTATAACCAGATGGAGAAATGTCAGCTATGCAAGCAGCAGTGTCATGTGGTCTTGGCCAAGTTTCAGTGATCGCAAAAATGTCTTTCTTTTTCCAAAATAATGAGTCACTAGTCTTAACCCGAACTGATTGGACGTTTGTGATAGAAAACTTCATGCTGCGACTGGTGGCAGGCCCAGGGTTGATACTAACGTCTCCTGCAAGAAGAAGCATTATGGCTATTTTAAATGTAGGCTTAAAGCAAGGCATTGGAAGTAACTTGCGATTAAAACGAAGGTTAAGACATGGCAAACCATGTAAAAAAGGAAAGCGAATGTTGTACTCTCAATTGTTGGGGATATATTGAGATAACAACCAAAATGTTACAAATAAGTGGCTTGCACAGGACAAAATCATCACCTATCAATCAATGCCATCGAAGATAACTACATAGGTTACAGGCACCCTGCCTAGCAATCGACTTAGTACTATTTTTTAATGGCTACGATATCACCAACAATACAAAATCAAAAGTAATTAAAAGTATATATGTGTGGTTTAAAACTCCATGTCGCCTAGGTTAACATAAAAGTAAGAAATAAACCATATAGACACCACTTTTTTATTAATACATGACATATGTTAGAATTTTCACTCCGGGGCGACTCTGGATATAATGAACGTATTGGAGAAAAGCTTCGTTAGTAAATAGTTTATAGGGCATTAGCAATAACTCCAACTTATTTTAAATTATGTTAACCCAGACAAAGAAAGTCAAGGGCAAGGCAAAAGAAAGCCTAAAAGCTTTTGAACAGTATAAAATATAATAACAAAGTACAAATTAAGTCCACGTAATCAAGTTAAAAATAATTATATTAATGCAATATTATAAAAAAAATCAACAGTGAAGCACGTAATACTTAACGAAGTGACCAAAAAAGGACAATTTAATACATAGTTAAACAGCTTGGGCAAAAAAGGAGGGTGTAGACAAACCATTAGCGTAGACGTACTTCGTCATGGCGGGTTGTATGCCGGATGACGTGTGCTTTCATCGGGTCACGCCGTATAATCGCGGCGCTGACGGTATCTCGACGAAGCTTCAACATCATATAATGGACGCCATGCTTTTTTGTTAAGGTATATTCTTTAATAAATCAACGTGCTCAGTGAGCTGAACGCGCCGAAGTTATTACGTTGGCGCCACTGTCGCATAATTGATCATTTACGTGCATCCAGACTTAAATGATAACTTTTACACTTAAATTTAATGAAACACTTAAATTTAAGTGTATCCACAGTGGGGCCAGTGTCTGTGTGATATCGGTCGAGGGGACTGGGATTCAAATTCACCTGCTGCCGTTTCGGAACGTGTGCAATTTCGTTCCCCCCATTCTTTACGAAGGTAAATGGAGGGCGAAATAAGTGGCGATGGCCGAAGGGGACAACGGCCGAAGGTGATTAGAGACGGAACTGACGGTGATGGGTGAAGAGATAAGAGGGCGGGGGTAAATGTAGGCATCTGCGTCAGGAAATGTATGTGGTCAAACAATAATCAATACATGCCTACAATGTGTCTTGTGCAAGGGATGATCTCAAAATATGTATGCATTACGGCACAATACTGGTGTCATTTAACATCACACCCCTGCTATAAACATCAGGCGACCAATGTGCTTGTTGGCGACTCGACAATCTGTTCCCTTCAAAAAGCAAAGAAAACGGTCTAGAAAAAAACATTTGTTAAAAGAAGTTATTAGATAAATAGTGTACAAGCAAACATTGTGGAGGGTTTATAGGCGTACCAGAAAAGACGAAGAGTACACAACTTACAAAGAAGCACTTAATGCAGCTACAACTGAAATTTGACAATTTAAACGTTTGTATGAATATGTAAAATTTATGTCCAATATTTGCGACAAATAGACGAAATCTGCTGTTTAAATAAACATTTATCATCAACTTTAACACCAAGATCTCTGTATTCCTTATCGTTAAAACGCTGCACATCTTTCAGGTGGTAGGTAGTCGGGGTAATATTTCCAATCGTCTGTACACAGCATTTGTGTTCAGCTACTTGAAGCTGCCACCGGTCTGCCCAAACCATTCAGGAAGGTGATTTTCATAAGTGGAGGTTGTTCGTCTGCTGTTTCGGGAATCGGAATACACGTTGTATGTGTGACGGGTTGGCGCCGAGTGTTGTGATTAGGTGGCGTGCAAATGTGGTGTCGTCTCGACGTCGTTCTTGTTTCGTGTGTGTTTCGATGTAGGTGGCACCAGTAACAACTATTGATCTCGTCTTGTCGTCGGACTCAGAATGATCCGTCCTTTTTCGATGTGTTACCATATTGCGTTGGCAATATACCTATTTGAAGTGGGATCGTCGCTAGCTAGGTTTCGTGGGACGGGCTTCTTCGAAGAATTTCACAACGGCTTTTGCTGTTATCTCGGGTTTGGCTCAGTGCCACTCACCAACAACGACGACGCCAGCAGTAGGTCGATGTGGAGGCACAGCACTGCGGTGAGTGGGGTCGCATGCCCCGTCCACCCCCGACGATTTGTTCCGCGTGGCTCGCCTTCGTATTGTTCGGCCGACGCGGCCATTAGCTTTCCGTGACGCACACGTTTGAAAGCACCCAATTCGGGCTCTCCATGTTTCCGTGAAGATACTCATTCAGACGAGCGTTCGAGCTTGACCGACACCACTGAAGTTTTCTGACTGATGGCGCCAATTCACTACACAATGCTAGGTTCACAACGAGCGATAATATGTATCAACAGTTTGTTTTTAGTTTTGCACTCATCAAGAATAAGTCCGATGGGCTTTCAGTATCTCTTAGGCAACATATATAAATTATAAAATGAAAGAATTAAAATAATCCTTCGGTTCGAAATATTCACAAGATCACATTAACAGGTCAGTAAATGAAAACTGGAATGCAATTAAAACCGATATCTCTTCTGGAACCAGACAGTTCGTCCCTAGTATGATGAACTCCGTCCGATGTCATATTTCCTGGTTGAGAGCTGCTCTCAAACGAATGTGCTGAAAGAGAACAGATTATACTACCGTGCACGTAACACCAATAATCACCAGGACTGACTATAATTCAGATATGTTGCCCATGAGATACTGAAAGCCCAGCGGAACTACGTCAATCAGGTTGTGTCGCAGTGTCTGGAGGAGAACATCACCAGACCCTTCTGGCGGTTCATAAAGTCCCAGAGACAAGAACACTTTGGAATATATCCCCTGTGAGAGCCGGTGTTCACACTGGCAGTGCAATAAACACTAATATTCAAACAGGAAGTTCCAGTCAGTATTTACAAAGGATGACGGCATGGTCATACCTAAAATTCAAGGCAAAAGTTTCCACTCCACAGGTGCACTACGTGCTAACGCAGTTGGTGTCAAGAAACTAGTTTCTGACATCAACCTTTCTAAAGCTTCCGGCCCAGACACTATTTCCTCTAGTGTGTGGAACGAATATGAGAACGGCAGTGTCCACAAAGCGACCAAGAACAGGCCAATTTCGTTAACGTGTGAAACATATAAATTATTTGAGCATATCATCTGCTCACATGTCCGAAAACATCTTGACGAACAAGATGTTCTAACTTCCGTTCAACTTGGTTTTAGAAGACATCACTCATGTGAGTCACACTGAAAACAACTCTATAAGACCTGCAGAAATCGAGGGATGACAGAAACCAAGTGAACCAACCATTAGCTCGATACCCAGTTGGGGTTTGCCAATGAATTAACAGAAACAGTCAACAAGTGTGCAAGCATGGGGGTTTTGCTGTATCAGGCACGTCAACAGCGCAGATGTTTCAAATCCAAGCTCTGTAATTGTGCGGACTTTTACCTGCGCTGAATACACCAGAAAGAATAAACCAGTTTTACCACGGAGGACGCTACTCACTCTGATATCACTAAACATAATACGTGCCACAGCAAAAACAAGCAGATGAACAACTGCTGGATTAAACAATAGACTTTCTTCTAAACGTGACTACTAGTGTTAACTTTGCAAATATCACGTATTTACCTATGTGCCGTTGGTTACAACATCGTCGGAGCAGTGTGGCAGCAGCTTGCGCTCATCTTAAATCAGTAGGTAGCATGTCACAAGTGAAATCAACCGTGTTGATAAATGATCAGGTGTCAACACATCAAACCTAATACAGCTGACACCAACGTATGGTGTAAAAACATTTGCACTTGACGCCTTAAACACAACACGACATACAAGGAACCTCGAACTTGCCCTCGTTAAGCTATAAGTATGCAGTCACTAATGGCATCGTTCTCGTGATTGAAACCTGGGAAACACCTGCTGATGCAGTCAAACGTGCAGAGCTTCTTTGAAGATGCCCAGACATATCTGTCTCTTGCGGTTTGAAGTGTTTACACCCGGTTGAGACGTAACCCTAACCCCTGATAATAGGTAACTTTAATATACACATGGATATTGACACTGACGCTGACACTGACGTACTAAATGTGCATGACTTCGACGCTGACCCGATGATACTGGGCTCCCGCTATTGACAGCCGAGTGGCATGAAATAAATAGAACAGAATAGAGGGTCGCAATGAACTTGAGATCAAGTAACTCAAGTGTACATATAACAAATAAATATAACAGAATAGAGGGTCTCAATGAACTTGAGGTCAAGTAACTCAAGTGTACATATAACAAATAAATAGAACAGAATAGAGGGTCTCAATGAACTTGAGGTCAAGTAACTCAAGTGTACATATAACAAATAAATAGAACAGAATAGAGGGTCTCAAAGAACTTGAGGTCAAGTAACTCAAGTGTACATATAACAAATAAATAGAACAGAATAGAGGGTCTCAATGAAATTGAGGTCAAGTAACTCAAGTGTACATATAACAAATAAATAGAACAGAATAGAGGGTCTCAATGAACTTGAGGTCAAGTAACTCAAGTGTACATATAACAAATAAATAGAACAGAATAGAGGGTCTCAAAGAACTTGAGGTCAAGTAAATCAAGTGTACATATAACAAATAAATAGAACAGAATAGAGGGTCTCAATGAACTTTGCCTTGCGGTCAAGTAACTTAGAGCTACTAACAACCAGAAGAACAAACAGACGGCTCACCATATATTCACAAAGCCATCCACAGTCATCTGTCATTGCCTGTCGCAAACCTCCTCCAACCCATCAAACGCCACTCACGGCATCTAAATAGCAAAGCCTTCAACACCATACACGCGAGCAAGAACTGTTACAAATGTTCTTATTTTCCCCAAACAATAAAAGATTGGAATTCATTACCAGACGCAATAGCCAACATTACAGAACCACAGCAATTTAAGCAAGCTCTCACACACTTAGTCCCAAACAAACATGACTAAATAGCATGCGCACCCAACCCTGACAGTTTGACCCCATAGGAGTGTTGGCCAGTATTACTACAAGACAAACTCAAGTGTACATATAACAAATAAATAACAGTGCAGCGTGGAAAATAACACACCGTCAACTTACAAAGGTAAAGGTATGTTCTTATATAGCGCGGTATCCAGTCCGTAGGACCGCTCAAAGCGCTTTACACTTCAACCCCTGGCAGACCTGTTCTTTCCAAGGCCATCTCAACTTTTCTGGGAAGACATACGGTCTAAAAAAATAAAATCAGGTAATATATTAGGTCCTAAATAAACGTTGACCATGCTACAGACGCGCTTCTTCGGGCAAAGGAGCATCGTATCCCGGCGACACCCGCCCCACGCTGGTGCATTGGGGCGGGCCGCCTTGACACTCTCGTCCCTGTCTTTGTCCGTGTCCTCCGTTGATGACGTATCGGAGGACGCTGGTGTAGTGCCGGACGATGATGGTCAGCATGCTGATCTGTCGGAGTCGGTCTCCGGTAGTAGTCGCCCACCTGCTTTGACGTCGTCGGGATGCGGGACCGCGGCTCGTCTTCTCTTCTGTAAATATTGATGAGAAAGCATTGGAAAGTGTTTGTAAGACGAATAAAATATATTCGATCGAGAAGGGCGTTTTTTATTAACCTACTGTAGCATTGCGACAAGTGTGTGTGTGTGTGTGTGTGTGTGTGTGTGTGTGTGTGTGTGTGTGTTTGCGCGCGTTTGTGCGAGCGCGTGCGTGCGTGCGTGCGTGCGTGCGTGCGTGCGTGCGTGCGTGTCCCTACTATCCTAATCAATAAATTTCACATTTAAGAATTTGCGCTACATGCACTTGAAGTTACGATACTGGCTGAAAAGTTTCGTATATTCTGCTACTTTGTCAAACTAATACCACTCCTTCTTTTTCGAAATTTAAGAAAAAAAACTCATTATGGCGAAGTCGTTGATTACGCTGACATACAGGCAAGGAGACTGGTCCAGTACCCAATGGCTTATTTTCTGTAACTTTATTTCCTAGCCTCAACTGTTTGCTCCTGTGATTTTGATCTCCCACCACCTCTATATGAGCTACCTACCAGGTACCGCACACACCACCAGGCGGCTAGCGGTATTGCTGGCTCTGCAATGATTGTACCAGCAATCCACGGGTAATCGTCGATTCGAGATCTCTCTGCCAGAAATAATACATTCGTCACATTCCTCTCAGTTCTAGTGCATATACACTGCATGCTCGTGTTTGTGTATGCATGCAAATTACTCAGTCAATCGCAGGCGAAACACAAGCGTAGAAGAGCTGAACTACACCTCGAATTGAAATACAAATATATCGCATATGTGTCAAAATTGCAGCTTTCGGGCGGAAAAGCCGCTGTTTCACGTTTCCTTGCACGTGCGTTCACCGCGAACGAGAAAGGCATAAAATATTATAAAAAATGCGACCCGTAAAACAACACGTCACAAAAAAAACCGAAAAACACCAAAGAACGTCGAAAGTTGTGTGAAGGAGGATGTTTCCCGCGTTTTCATGAACATCCCCGCTTTTCCGTGAGCAGATGTTCACACCTATGACGTCAGAAGTTGTAGGGTGTGGGGATCGATGTCAAGCAGCATATAAAAGAATTAACAACTAAATATGAGCACATTTCTAAATTGCTAAAATGCATTTATGATCAGAAAATATAACTTTAATCAGATGTCAGGGCATACATGTATATACACACTTAAAAACAAATTCTTATACATGACCTTGTAAACTTCATAATTCTGTATTTTTTTAATAATCATTCAAAGTGTAAAGCTGTGCATCATAATACCTTAGGAGTTATATCATCTTAAATGGTATGTGACCCACATTATAGTGGTGTAATGAAAACTAATGTGGTTGCTCTAGTGATGTAATATGAACTAATTAGTCACATGATCTTTCAATTTGTAAATAAAATAGTTGATTCAGGTTCTGAAATAATGTCAAAATTGTAACTGATTTCTTTGTTGTAGCTACAACATGTAGGTTATTCAAGTTCTTAAATAATGCCATAATTGTAATTACTTTCTTGTCATGTGATTACAACATGTAGTTATATGATTCAGGTTATGAAATAATGCTGTAATTGTAATTACTCTATGTCATGTAATTACTGCACGTAGTTGATTCAGGTTCTGTAATAATGCTGTAATACTAATTGTAATTACTTTTTGTCATGTAATTACAACATGTAGTTATATGATTCAGGTTCTGAATTAATGCCGTAATGGTAATTACTTTCTTTCTTGTAACTACAACATGTAGTTTATTCTGGTTCTGAAATGATTCCATAATTGTAATTGATTTATTTCATGTAACTACAACATGTAGTTGACTCAGGTTCGCAAATGATGCCATAATTGTAACTGATGTCTTACTGTGTAACTAAAAATCACATCAATTATGATTTAGAAATCATTATTCAACAAAATATAACATTTTAGCAGTCATGTTTAAAAATACAATGACTCATTGAATTTACTGAAATGTGTGTTTCAATCAGAAGATATGGTTAAAATAAAATGCATTGTCCAAAATAGTGTCCACTATCATGCAACATGAGTTATATGATAATTTTTTAAACATGCTGAAGACTTATTTTGTAAATTTAATCACATTGTTTATTATCGATGGTTGATAACGTGTTGCCACCTTATCAACTACATCCATTTTTATTTTGTGTGCACACTCAACTTATTGTAAATGCTTTCAGGAAACATAGCACACATAATATATTTCATATTTCAATGCTGGAAAAGGCCAGGCTTCTAATTGTCCAAAAAATTTCCACTCCAAAACAAAACACTACCTTTCTTGTTTGAAACATCCAAACACAAGAACAACAAACACTGTTTTTACGATTGTTGGTGACATATATGATTTTATTAATCACATTTCTACCAAGTATTTATTTGTTGCTATCTAATTAAGGAACTGTTGTGGCAATATTCCTTTTAATTATTTGAGGTAGAAAATGGGAAGAAAGTGTGGTTAGTTTTTTCTTTGCTTTGCTGACTACAATTAATGTTAGGAAATGGTTGCTCACTGTGCCTGCTCATTTGAAATATATTTTGATGGGATTTAATGTTCAGTTTAATATTTTTCCAAAACTGTGGATTTTGTCAGATTTTGCAAACCTTTCTAGCATTAACATGTCATATTTAAATATTCCCCAAATACTCAAATTGAAAAACTAAAATTTTAGCTTCCTAACATACGTGGTGCACAATTCTCATACAGCAGTGATTTGATGACACATGTCCGTATCCATACTGGAGAGAAACCCTACAAATGTGATACATGTTGTGTACAATTATCACAAAGTGATAATTTGAAAACACATTATGTGCATTCAAGCGGGCGAGAGCCTTTTAAATGTGATACCTGTGGCTGTGGTGAAAGGTTTGCCCGAAATCAATCACTAAAGAAACATGTGTGCTTACGAAAACCTTCAGAAGTGATACTTGTGAAAAACAGTTTAGAAACAGCATTAATGTAAATGCTCATACTTGAAGTGTTGAGAAATTATTTAGATGCGACGCTTGTGGAAAATAGCATTAGTGCTGTCTTTGGTTGTCATGGTGATAATGTGATGTATGTGTGGTGAGTCACAACGTTTCTGTGTGTTGTGTCTTGAACAGTCTGATTGTTGCATTGTCTACTGCAGCCACCGCAGGAATACTATAGTGTATACTTCACGTCAGACTGACTCTATGTTATCATTATTTCCTTAGGCTTAGCAAGAGCTTCTTACATACAGTTGTAACGTGATTGTTTGTACTTGTGTATGCCGACTGATGGCCATTTTAATTCTAAATATTATTATAAGCAAACAACAAATTTATAAGTACTACTTCTGCCTACTGGGTACCGTTTCAGTAACATTCTTATGAGCTCATAACCACGATTTCGCTCTTAAAAATCGATTTCGCTCCTTAGCTATGATCAAAACAAAAAAATTGCATTTCACCAAGTCTAAGAATAAATCATAAAAACGCTCACAAAAACCCTCTTAAAACGCTCCTAACTTACGATGAGGGTACCGCTCATAAGGCAAATATATATATATATATCCACCATAAACAGTCAAATTTACTTAACTGCTTATTATATTGACCACATAGAGGTACGTTTTTCACAGTCAAATAAGTCTTCAAAATGTGAGCGATTAATAGTTCGTAAATTATGGGTTTGTCTACAGCATCTATTTGACAGCACTGCCACTGACGTTGATAAGTCGTCGTGTGCGTTGTTTTACGACATCGCTGTCAAGGTTGTTCGCGAAACGTTTGCTATTCAATTTTGAGCAAATTTTTAGCTGTGTCTAACTAAAATCTGTACACCCCTAACCTTCATATTGGTATACTCCACGACACGACTTCAGTTGAAGTTGATGGCGCTCTCCGCGAGCTTTTTTTATTGAAAATTGTCAAAACCTCGCGTAGCCGGTGTATCACAGAAATGTAGTGTCCTCTGTGACACAGGCGTCTTCTTTTTAAATTACATTTTTTCTCTTCACCCAGTTAGCAAATCAGTCAAAAGTAGGTGAAATGTGTTCGATGGATCGCATTATTAGCCACTTTTGGACAACTTTTCTATTTATTTTGCCCATTTCGTGCACACTGTCACTGCATGTACGTGGAGCTTATGCCGTTATGTCATGATGGATTTTATTAGCATCTTAAGACTTAGACTTAATGAAACGCATTTAAAAATGCTCTTAAAAATCTATGATGGATTTATCTTATGGGCTATTTGTCTTAGTGAAACGCTCTCCAGCTCGCATTACTAGTTAAAATAAAATTATATGTAATTTCATGTGTGAAAACGCTCATAATTCTTTAAAAATTAAGTTTTTTTTTAATTTAATAGCAATCATGTTCTTAAGTAGTAGGAATATTAAAAAATATCGATATATGACGATTAGGTTACCTGGGTTATTATAACACATGCAGTATTATCTACTTCCTAGACATTTGTTTACAACCGCTAAGAAATAGGTTTGCCACCTGGTGAGGTTTAGGCTGACTACAGACATGACCCGGCAGATGGCGACAGCGTGTCCAACGTTGAAAGGTCGACTCGGGTGAAGGTGGCTTGCGTAAATATCTCTAACAACAGACACCGGCGCGGCGTGTTTACGAGGTTGTGTCCGGTTACAGTGGCGATGTAGTTGCCAAGATTTGGCGGCAGGTATTTCCAAAGAAACTACGGATCTGGTTGTTGACGTGATGGCGCCTGCTCTATCAATTGACCCTATTGAACAGATCACCGAAGATTTGTCAAGAACCCAGGTAAATTGATCCAGATACAAGTGCCGTGCTGGTGCCGGTGCCGATGCCGATAGCAGATGCACCGCCACCAGATGCGTCGATGGGCCAAAATCGGCGGCGTGAGAAAATACCGGGCGTCCGTAATATTGATAAATAGTAATACATATTGTATACTGTTAACGTAAATAAAATAACTAGTACTCTAAATATGTTAATTAATTAATTCTAGCTAGTCTTGATAAACATACAGATCGATGCGTTAAGAACTAAATTGTTTAATTTAAATAAAATATATACAAATGAATCAGTATGCCAGTCAATATATATATATATATATTATAATAATATATAGGCATGCCGATTAATTTATACATACATATATATATATATAATTATATATATAGGGGCCTATATAATATGTATATATGTATATTATATATAAATATATATATATACATACAATGCAATATATATATATATACAATTATTCTTTTTTATTCACATACATTTCCTTTAGACATTAATTTACTTCAGTTTGGATCATTACTTTATCATGTCAACCACTTACTGGTATTTGGTGGATATTGTTTACTACAGCATTAAAGTGTGTTTCTGTGCGCGTGGGCCGAAACAACTATTCTTAGAATTCTGCCGCTTATAATTTGGCTACTAGTGTGAGCCGAATCAACCATAGCTGATTTAAATAACGACATGTTTTTCAACAGAGTGGGCCAAGCCGTCCGTAAGCATAGGCTGAACCCGTCATGGCTAAACCATCTGGGACCCGCATAATATGAACATAGTCAACATAGAACTCAATAACATTAGGAAAGTTCTGGTAAACAGCTAACTGACTTTCGTTAAATGTAAAAAAAAATTATATGCAAAATAAAAATTCCCTTGTTCCAAATACATAGAGCCAACATTGATTGTGCAGCAAATGTAATTTTTTTGCATAAATTTGGGTATTACACTAAATAACCATTTAAACTGGCAGAGTGATACAAATATTGACAAAAGGTGGCTCCCATGTTAGCGACATTCTGTCTTACTGGGAGTCGCCTTGACTGTTATATTTGTGTTGTTTCAACTTGTAAAAATTTCTATTGATTAAAATAAATATGTCTGGCTGTCTGTTTGCTTGTGTGTTCTACTTAGTGACAGTGGGACTGATTATATAGTCAATAATAATTAAACTTGTGTTCACTCAGTTCACCATTCGATAAATACTTTTTAGATAATTTTAGGTTAATTATATATATATATTTTTTTATATTCTATTTCAGGGGATGGTTAATTTTGATGACTGTCTCACCAAGGCCAAAGCTACTACATTGTCAACATTTCTGTTGGGTGAGTGTATACATACATACATACATACATACATAATACATATCCTCTTCGGTCTTCAGGCAAAATATGCCTATGTACCGCTCTTGGCTAGCCTTAGTGTGGCTTTGTAGTCATATTTGACTGCATGGTTTCTCCAGTGTTTGTCTAGTCGATTTTTAAGCGTATTTACTGATGGTGCAGTGACGACGGTGTCCGGAAGTGAATTCCAAATATTAATGACTGGCTAAAGAAATGCCTCCTTAATTCCCGTTTACTCCGGTCCTTGAACAGCTTTAGAGAATGACCCCGTGTGCCTTCGTATAAGTCTTTGTTAAACATATTGTGCGAAAAGGTAAAAATGCCATGCAAGTATTTATACACATCAATAATATCTCCTCGTAAACGACGATAGGTCAGTGTTGGTAAATTTAATGCCTTTAATCTAGATTCATAATCTAAATGTCTCAGTACTGGGACCATCCTAGTAGCTCTTCTCTGGACAGCCTCCAGAGCATCAATATCATGCTGATACTGCGGTGACCAGACTACCACACCGTATTCCAAAGTAGGACGGACTAGTACCTTATATAGATGTAGAAAGGTTGTCCTATCCAAGTATTGATATGTTCGTCGTATTACACCCAGCAATCTATTTGTTTTTGACACTGCCTGCTGTACCTGTTGTGTAAATTTTAACTGGTCATCAACTAGGATGCCCAGGTCTTTCTCTACATGGCTACACTCCAGAGGATTTGCACCTGTTTCTGTTGTCAAAGTATAAATAAATTCTGGGTGCCCATGTCCAATTCTTAGAACTTTGCATGTATCTGGGTGAAATTGTAACTGCCACTTTTCAGCCCAGTCTTGTAATCTGTCTATGTCTTTCTGTAGGTTTATACAATCTTGCCTCGTTGAAGTTTTGTGATATATTTTTGTATCGTCCGCGAAAATCTTCATGTCACATGTTACAACATTTGTTAAATCATTAATATATAGTATAAAAAGAATAGGTCCAAGGACACTGCCCTGTGGTACCCCACTTACTACTTCCGACCACGAAGATGCTGCTCCATTTACTAATATACAGTGTTTGCGACAGGTGAGAAATGTTTCAATCCATTTAAGAAGTTTTCCCTTTATTCCGTATCCTTTTAACTTTGCGAGCAGCCTCTGGTGTGGTACTGAGTCAAAAGCCTTCTTTAAATCCATGTATATTGCATCTACACATTCTCCATCGTCTAATATTTTTGTCCAGTCTTCCAATGTTGAGATTAGTTGTGTGGTACATGATCTCCCAGCAATGAAACCATGCTGCTGGTCTGCAATTAATTTGTTTTTTTCCATGTGTGTTATTATGGCATCTTTGACCAGGGATTCCATGACTTTACATGCCACTGCCGTCAAGCTAACTGGCCTGTAGTTTGCCGCTAGGTGTCTACTGCCTTTCTTGAATATTGCTGATACATTTGCAATTTTCCAGACTTTTGGTAGTATGCCTATATCCAGTGACTTCCTGAGTATGATGAACAGTGGCATTTTCAATTCTTTAGCAAGCTCTTTTAGTACCCGGGGATGTATGCCATCAGGACCTGGTGATTTCCCGATTTTGAGGTTTTCCAATTTCTTTTCAACATCGTCAGCAGTGAAGTTGATATCATCTAGATTATCAATTCCCTGATGCTCCTCAAATGTTGGCATATTTATTAGGTCTTCTCTAGTAAAGACATCACTAAAGAATTTACACAGGACCTCTGCCTTCTCTTTATCTGTGGTTGTCAGTTCTGCATTTTCCTCCGTTTGGAGATCACCAATTCTTGGTCTTGTTTTCATCTTTGACCGAGCATAGCTCCAGAAATGCTTTGGGTTACTTTTAATATCTTTTGCTATGGACTGTTCCAGTGTCTTGACTGCTTGTCGAGTAGCCTTTCTTGCTTGATTCCTAGCTTTGGTGTAATCTAGGTAGTCTTTCCATTCCTTTGTCCGTAGGTACTTTTTCCAAGCCCTATGTTTCTTTCTCACTTTGTCTAGTGTTTTCGCATTCATCCATACTGGCTTATATTTTCTTGTTTGCCCTGATTTCTTCTTTGGGATACACTCATGCTCTGCCTGCTTAAGCCTACTTATAAGCAATTCCCAGCTCTCCTCTGCATCAAGATTCACGAATTTGGTTTCCCAATCATCTTGCAGCATTCCTCGTAATTTTTGATAGTTTCCTTTCTCATACAGAAATGATTTGCCACTTTGACCTGTAACTGGTGTTTGACATTGGTACGTGAATGTGATCAAACAGTGATCGCTCTTTCCGAGAGGATCCTTTACATCGTAGTTGTTTACCATTTCGTCTTCATTTGTAAATATCAAGTCTAATAGATGTGTGACTTGGTTTACCCTGTAGCGTGTTGGTTCCATGATATGTTGTGTAAGAAAAGCATCTCTAATGCTTTCCAGGAACTGGTTTTCTGTTCTGCTTGCTTTCTCACAAATCTTTGAATCATCCACCCAGTCAATGTGAGGATAGTTAAAATCTCCCATCATTAGGATGTGGGAAGCATTTGCCTCGTTTATCTTGCCTATTAGTTGGCATAATTTTTCATTATTGGTATCACTGCTGTTTGGGCTACGGTATATGCACCCAATAAGTATCTTGTCTTTTCCGGCTAATCGTACCTCTGCCCAAACACATTCTTCAAATGTTGCGGTATCATTTATGGTACACTCGGTAGGTTTAAGTGTATATTGAAGAATATAATAAAGATCAGAATGACAAGTGTTTCTAAAGTTGAATTGTTTATTAAAAGGAAGTTTTGACAAAAATTAAACATGTAGTTGTTCCATTGATGTATTTTGTCGTGATTGCGTTTAAATATTGGTTCTGATGCTGTCTGGTTACTTAAACGTGTTTACGTTAAAAATAAAACATGAAATGTAGTGTTTTAATTTTAATGTTTTTACGTGGCACTGTCATTTTTGCAGACTTGTTGACTCAAGTCGTAGGGGCTGACACGGGTCGCCCATTTTCACGACTTGTGACTTGACTTGATTTGCCAGTTGCAAAATGAGACCATGTTGTTGTGGCGGGTCGCACTGAATACAATAATTATTAAGTACTTATTATGATTGGCCAGTGTTGTGACGGGACGGCATATGCATAAATTTCCCACTAAAAGTTACCGCAGGCTAACCACAACAATCATGGCGATTGGTGAACCTGGTGACTTGGGTCTTGAATTGGAAATTGTACGGCTGATTTAAGTCTTGACTTGGACCAAACTCCTCACCACTGCCACACCTTACATTTGATGGTCAGATTCTGCTCGTCTCTTTATTTCACTTGGTAAACTCCTAATTTGGATGATGAAATCTGTGAGTTTCAGTTGCATACAATTGCAGATATTGTTTGTATTGAAAATGTGTCTAAAAATACAATAATTTTTTGTTTAAACTGTGACGTTACTTAAGTGCACAGTTGTAATGACATAGTCATAAACAACAATGACTTTGCCCAGCCAGCCAATCCTTGATACCACTATCCGTGTGTCCATTTTGAATTTATTATCAAGTTGTGGCAGTCGTGATATGCTGAGTGGTGCCACTGTTCGGGTGTTTGAAACGTGGACTTGGAAGTCATTGACTTGAGACTTGACTTGTAGGTCAGTGGCTTGAGACTTGACTTGCTAGTTTGTGTCTGGCCAACAAGTCTGCATTGTAGTAGGTTAACTAAATTGAATAAATTGATGTTTGCTGATTGAGTATATTAGTTGAAGACACTATTTCAGAGAACATGCATTAGTGCCTCTGTCAAACTGCATTAGCACCTTTGTTTGGTCTGGTGAGTGCTGACATGTGTTGTGTTCAATTGCATTGTTGTATCAACATACACGATTTTCTTACTGATACATGAGGAAATGTTTGTTGCTTAGACGAATGCTTCATATACAATATAGCAACAACATTTTCAGTTAGCTACCAACCATCATTTCTTGTACCTATATTTACCATGTGTGTTCTCTGGGAAAATATTACCCTAGCACAAGAGGTGAGGGGGTAAAGCATAAAACTACTAGTTGTAAGATGTTATACATGGTGCACTGTTAGTATGTTTGAAAGATACCACTGTACATGTTTCAGGGTCTGCTGCTGGCGTGGCTGTCCAGGTCCACTTCAGTCGATTCATCCCAAGAACCATGCGAGCCTGTCTTATTGTACCCTTGGGTATGAATCTTTGATAGCTCTGCAACCTTGTGTAGTCCTGCATTAATATCACTTTGGAGAACATGGGTATATTAGCCGGTAACTGTAACGTGTAACTGAAACTCACAACGACATTACAGTACATCACACTGATGACATTACAGTTAGTACATCACACTGATTGACATTACAGTTAGTGCATCACACTGATTGACATTGTTTGTTTTCTGGCAGTTGATGTTGTTACAATAGCAGTGCTGTTTGTCAGTGACACGCAGCTCCACAGTGATGTTTCCTCAGAAGCCTAGATACAATTGTGAACGGGCTTGGGGTAATAGTAATATGTAATAGTAATTGTAATAAGTAATATACATTTTTTTCTGTAATAGTAATAGATGAGATTTTTTTCGAAAGTAATAGTAATAGTAATAAATCCTAAACTAATAGATAATAGTCTATTGCTTATCTATTACATCTAATTGCCTCGAACTTACAAAAAGATCAGGTTTGTTTGCATGTTATTCCAACTACTAGTCATTGCAAACAATGCATAGACAATGGCTGAGCCGTTACTCAAACAACATGAAAAGACCCCTAGGCTGATAATTTGATGCATTCAATGAAATAATGCAGGAGTAGCAAGCCAATTACTAATTGTTAAGATGCCCAATTGTAGTGGCTATGACTTCTCACATTCCTAGCACACACAGAGGGCATGGTTTCAGATATGTGCAGGTGCCAGGTAAGCAACAAATGTTATTTTAGAGCAGGAGCTGCAACCTGAATTAAATTCAAAGTAAGCTTTGGTTTGAGCCGAACTTCCAAGTTCTTTTTTCAAATTGCCATAGGATAACATTGCCACACAGACCCTTTTTTTCAAATTTGGACAAATGTTCTCACCTCAGATCTTCAGATGGTGTACAAATGCATGTTTAGCTAATGCTACAAAGACCAAGTTCATAAGCAATTCTAGGGTTCACAGATCCATAAAAAATTTTTTATTGACATTCAGCGATAGTAACAACGACCCAGTAATAGTAATAAATATCATGATAATAGTAATAGATTATAATTAATGTAATAGTAATAGAAATAGCAAAAAGTAATAGTAATATATTGTCTGTAATAGAATCCATGCCTGATTGTGAAGTATTTTGGCATTTGCACCGAGGACATGAAAGCTGCAAGCTGGAAACTACAATGTAGTATTATGATGGTCACCAGATGGCGCCCCCAAAATGGCCCCAATCATAAACTTTGGACATCCATAATATTACTTTATGTGCTGTTACACCGGCGACAGATGGAGCTGTGTTTTTGTACTCACGTTACAACTTACTTACATCAGTTGTTCTACAAAAAATCATTGCACTTATACAATCAGCGTAATCACCTCCTTTTTCCCCTTTCATTTATATGAATAATTATATAAATTATTATTTTATATAAATTTCACTTTTACATGTTTTGATTTTATTGATATAATTATGAATATGCACTCGCATTCACACACACATGCAAACACACACGCACACACACACGTCTGCACTGATGCCGTTACACACACACATTTCTGCACTGATACTGTTACACACACACTCGTTTTTGCACTGATACGTTATACGCACCCACACACGCACACACACACGCAGTAAAAAAAACTAAATTATTTAGCGTAAGTAGACGCCAATAGTGGAGACCAGTCTGGAACAAAAATAGCATCAGTAATATTCTATTACTGATGATACAATTTCTCATAGAGAGAACTTAGAAACATTGCAGTATTTGATAGCTCCGATTTTATAGTAATAGTTTTAACCAATTGTATTTTAATTGCCAAAGTAAATAAATTATTGTTATTCTTATGTTCAGAGTTCTTGACATAGTTTAAAAAGTGCTCTGTTTTTTCACGAGTAAATCGCTAGTAAATTGGTCACATGAGGCCTGTATTGGCTGGTGGTGTAAAGAGTTCTGTCATGTGCTTGCAGTGATGGGCACCTCGGTGGCGCTACCTGTCCACAACAGACTGCGAGAGGGATGTGCTGATCAGTGGAAGTCGGGGGCCACGGTCGTCTACTTTCGGGTAAGGGACATGTATCCATGGCAGAATGGGGCAAAGAAGCATCATATTCCATAGCAATGGGTCATGATTTTTGCCAACTTTTGAAAGATACATAGTTTCGAACCCTTAGTGGTGCACACCTGTAAGGCACATGTAAGACACCTGTAAGACACCTGTAAGACACCTGTAAGACTTGGGGTAATTGTGATTTAAATGCCAATGGAATTAGTGAAAATACAGTTGGTATTTTCAGGTACTTTTCAATTACTATTTCAAGTACATGTAACTTTTTAACTCAGTTTGTTTGCTAAACAAATCAATAAAATATAATATGTTGCATATAATAACACATTTGTTTTGTCATGATGTACCATAGCATGCAGAAATTAAGCAAGGCTGCTGTATAAATTTAATATGTTATTTTGTTGGTATTGAGTATGTCTATGGTTGCACAGGTCACACACTATTATTTTGATTTGGAATTGGTAATTGGAATTTATATAATGTAATTGCTCCCAAGTCTGCCTGTAAGACAAGTAACATAATTATGTAAGATTGCAAATGAACCCGAATAATTACTCATGTCCACTGGTTTGTCACACAAACAGGGACAACTGAGATAATTATCCCATAATGCACAAAAGCCTTGTTCAGAATACACAAAACCATAAAGAATGACTGATATCATAAAATGTTATTAAATCCATAAAAGGTTGTACCAATGAACATAAAATTCATTGTCCGGTTTTATTTATGTTTTATGTGTTCTCATTTGAATTGACATGATAATTATTAATTACAATCTTGTGTTTCAGAGATGATCATTGGTGTAAGACACGCCATGGTTTTGTAGTGAATCAAGACTCGTTGGAGAACATTCAGACAGTTTCAATGTTGGTGTAGACTTGAATAATGGGCCTGACAATATTTCTTATGAAATGAGCACACATAAATATTTGGCACCATATTTTACGTATACGTGTTAATGAGTAGGAGATTTGTTTTGCTTTTGCATTACTGTACTCACCATATTGATACACAACAATACAATATCTGATGCCCTGGGAGAGTATTCAAGTATTCCTGCTGAATTGTATGTATTTTTGACAATGGATATTTGCAAATGGATCTTGCAATAGTTCTGTTACTTTTGTTTGCTGCATTCTCTGGCTCTGGTTGTTTTGTGATGTGTTTACACAGCAACGACATGACGTGCTGAGTACCAGGTGTATTTAATTACATATGTTGCCTATTTGTCTAACACATGCATAACTCTACGATATTATAATGAACATATTTCACAATCTGAACTTTATCTACCATACAATAGTATCAATGATGTTATTATATTTGACATAATAATAGTGGTATTATGACATAAAATGTATGGTGTAAAGTTAAAACTACATGAATAATATTTATTGTTTTGAATTAATTGGAAATGTAGTTTTGCATAGTCATTGCCTGAAAGGGAAGTATTTTATCGCATTTAATATATACAGTTTCAAATTTGATATGAATTTCAGCACAGCCATGAAAAGTTGTTTTATTTGTGCACAAAATGTTCATGTTGTTGACCAATAAACTGTTGAGAAAACGTGTATGCTGTCTAGGTTTGTTAACATCATCAAATTAAGACAATACACCAAGAGAATAACCTTAAACCTATACAAAACCTAAGTTTTGTTGAATAGGGTTTGATATAATTTGCTGTAATAGTGTCATGTATATTGATACACCAAGCACGTGACCACTCGGTCATCGCGCATCGAATGATGACTTCGAGTGGAAATAGTAGCGAGGCAACATCACAATTATTTTTTTCAGCTCAGTGTCTCCTAACACCGCAACTGTAACGTACCACTATTTTCATTAGCTAAGTCATGAGCTAGTCTGATATCAAATGTTGATCCAGCATATTAAGCTGGAAAATCGGAGAACACAGTATGTAGGTGATGTACACAGTCCTGGATTAACCATGGTGGGGTCCCACAAAATTAATCATAATCCATCTGATTAATCCATATGAGCCTCTTTGCTTCCCTCGAATCCGGTTCCGACCTGCTGTGCAATATCGTGAATTTGACACCGTTTTAGTGCGGTGTGCTGTCTTCGGACAGTAAAAGAGCTAGAGAGTACTCTGAGGTCAGTGATTGCTTTGGATTTCTCCGCAACTTGGCGGAGCTGGAAGTTGTGGAACCAAGAAAGATGTGACAAACTGCTAAGAAACTTCACTCATCGTATCCGGAGGAAATTGTAGGAATGAACTGATCCAGTTATGTGGAATAGTTGTACAAATCTTGTGCATTGTTGCTATAGTCATGTCTGCTCCCTAATTATAGTCATTTCAGCCCCATAGGTCATGAATGCCCCTCGCTAAGCCTATGCCTCCACACTAGTCATGTCTGCCCCTCACTAAGCCTATGCCACCACACCAGTCATATCTGCCCCTCACTAAGCCTATGCCACCACACCAGTCATATCTGCCCCTCACTAAGCCTATGTCACCACACCAGTCATATCTGCTCCCTAATTATAGTCATTTCAGCCCCATAGGTCATGTCTGCCCTCACTAAGACTATGCCACCACACCAGTCATGTCTGCCCCTCACTAAGCCTATGCCACCACACTAGTCATGTCTGCCCTCACTAAGACTATGCCACCACACCAGTCATATCTGCCCCTCACTAAGCCTATGCCACCACACCAGTCAAGTCTGCTCCTCGTTAAGCCTATGTCACCACACTAGTCATATCTGCTCCCTAATTATAGTCATTTCAGCCCCATAGGTAATGTATGCCCCTCACTAAGCCTGTGCCACCACACTAGTCATATATGCCCCTTGCTAAGCCTATGCCACCACAGTAGTCATGTCAGCCCCTCGTTAAGCCTATGCCACCACACTAGTCATATCTGCCCCTTGCTAAGTCTATGTCACCACACTAGTCATATCTGCTCCCTAATTATAGTCATTTCAGCCCCATAGGTAATGTATGCCCCTCACTAAGCCTGTGCCACCACACTAGTCATATATGCCCCTTGCTAAGCCTATGCCACCACACCAGCCATGTGTGCCCCTCATTAAGCCTATGCCACCACAGTAGTCATGTCAGCCCCTTGCTAAGTCTATGTCACCACAGTAGTCATGTCAGCCCCTTGCTAAGTCTATGTTACCACACTAGTCATGTCTGCCCCTTGCTAAGTCTATGTCACCACACCAGCCATGTGTGCCCCTCATTAAGCCTATGCCACCACACTAGTCATGTCAGCCCCTTGCTAAACCTATGCCACCACACTAGTCATGTGTGCCCCTCACTAAGCCTATGCCACCACAGTAGTCATGTCAGCCCCTCGCAAAGCCTATGCCACCACACTAGTCATGTCAGCCCCTTGCTAAACCTACGCCACCACACTAGTCATGTCAGCCCCTCGCTAAGCCTATGCCACCGCACTAGTCATATCTGCCCCTTGCTAAGCCTATGCCACCACACCAGTCATATCTGCTCCTCGCTAAGCATATGCCACCACACCAGTCATGTCTGCCCCTCACTAAGCCTATGCCACCACACCAGTCATGTCTGCCCCTCGCTAAGCCTATGCCACCACACTAGTCATATCTGCTCCTCGCTAAGCATATGCCACCACACCAGTCATGTCTGCCCCTCACTAAGCCTATGCCACCACACCAGTCATGTCTGCCCCTCGCTAAGCCTATGCCACCACACTAGTCATATCTGCTCCTCGCTAAGCATATGCCACCACACCAGTCATGTCTGCCCCTCACTAAGCATATGCCACCACACCAGTCATGTGTGCCCCTCGCTAAGCCTATGCCACCACACCAGTCATGTCTGCCCCTCACTAAGCATATGCCACCACACTAGTCATATCTGCTCCTCGCTAAGCCTATGCCACCACACCAGTCATGTCTGCCCCTCACTAAGCATATGCCACCACACTAGTCATATCTGCTCCTCGCTAAGCATATGCCACCACACCAGTCATGTCTGCCCCTCACTAAGCATATGCCACCACACCAGTCATGTGTGCCCCTCGCTAAGCCTATGCCACCACACCAGTCATGTCTGCCCCTCACTAAGCATATGCCACCACACTAGTCATATCTGCTCCTCGCTAAGCCTATGCCACCACACCAGTCATGTCTGCCCCTCACTAAGCCTATGCCACCACAGTAGTCACGTCAGCCCCTCGCTAAGCCTATGCCACCACACCAGTCATGTCTGCCCCTCACTAAGCCTATGCCACCACACTAGTCATATCTGCTCCTCGCTAAGCCTATGCCACCACACTAGTCATGTCTGCCCCTCGTTAAGCCTATGCCACCACACTATAGTCATGTATGACCCTCGTTAAGCCTATGCCACCACACCAGTCATGTCTGCCCCTATCTAAGGTCATGTCTGTCCACTAAAACTGCGGTTATGCATGCCCCTAACTACTGCCATCTACGGTCATATATGCCCCTAGATACGATCATGTCTGCCATCTACGGTCATGTATGCCCCTAGATACGATCATGTCTGCCATCTACGGTCATGTATGCCCATAGTTACGATCATGTCTGCCATATACGGTTATGTATGCCCCTAGTTACGATCATGTCTGCCATCTACGGCCATGTATGCCCATAGTTACGATCATGTCTGCCATATACGGTTATGTATGCCCCTAGTTACGATCATGTCTGCCATCTACGGCCATGTATGCCCCTAGTTACGATCATGTCTGCCATCTACGGCCATGTATGCCCCTAGTTACGATCATGTCTGCCATCTACGGTCATGTATGCCCCTAGTTACGATCATGTCTGCTACTGTCTGGACTGCCCCAACTAGACCATGTTTAGGGAAACGAAACAACACTGGTACTATTATAGTGTTTTAATGTTAATGTAGAAATGATTGGTTACACCGCAGTTATTAAATAAAAAGGTACGATACACATAAGCGATATTGCACTCTCATTTGCTTCCATATTGCCTTTTGTCTCGATCAATAGCGGTGTATGCTGTTAATTAGATCACGATAAGCTAATAGCACAAGTGGGAAAACGGTTTGTAAAACAATAGGCCACTCGTAATGATTTTGCCTTGTGCGAATATGTATATAATGTGTGTGTGTGTGTGTGTGTGTGTGTGTGTGTGTGTGTGTGTGCGTGTGCGTGTGCGTGTGCGTGTGCGTGTGCGTGTGCGTGTGCGTGTGCGTGTGCGTGCGCGTGCGTGCACGTAGAATTGTGGCTGGTGAAAGAGAGCCTATGGAACACACTGACGCCTCCTAGTGACTTGGCGCCTGTTGTAGCCACAGGAAGAACGTCACGAGCAAGATGGCTGCGACTTCCGGCCCAATTCGAGTAGCCGTTGATGTACCTACGGTTAAGAAATCCACGTTTATTTGACGTGACTGTAAGGTGAACATTTGACCGATATTAAAATTACATTTTTGAAATGGAAATTGCAATATATCACCAAATACACACATATTTGTACTCATGTACAATGCCTAAAATGCACAGCAATATGTAGACTATGTTTCTTAAAACGCAACCAAATTCCAAGACGTTTCTAGTTTAGATCTAGCTGATGACGTGTTTGTAATCCTCTTTTATTTTAAGTGGAACCCGGCAATAAATACATTCCTATTTCTATATTATTGGGCTTACTAAATAATTATAATAATTAGTATTAAGTTATTCCATCTGATATTCCATGCATATGCATGTGTTCTAATATGCTTGTCATATTCATCCATACCAATAATTGCATTTCTTGTTTTGTCGGATTGCTGTTTGTCGGACTCCACGACCCCACCAGATGGCGACACCTGATCCACTGTGGCGACGACGAAGAACGGTCCTTGTTCCAGATCGTACTCTTTTTTCGTCTGGAGGGATGTGACGTCACGCCGCTTCCGTTTTGTGCTGTAACATTAAACGGGTATGTTCCTAGTGGCTGTCCACTTGAGGTTTTCTTATTTGAATGTTTCAAGGTGACCTACTGATTAATCTAATTTTATTTTCCTGTTTTCAGTTGTAGGGCCTACTATATTTGTCATTGTGTTGAATGCCTGTGATGTTACTGTAATTACTATAACACACGCGTTGGCGCACACGATTTGCGTTATGGAGTTTCAACAACACGTAAAACGTTACAACAAAGCAAGCGTGACTACGTAAGGACTAATCTATGACACTAGTAAATTATCAGTATATTTCAGATAGGTCTAATATACCAAGTATTCTGTTTTGGGGAGAGATCTAATTTTCTTGCCAATTTATCATATATCCTGCTTTTTTCTGTCTCAAATAATTTCCATCTTTCTGAACCAATTCAAATTTTCTATAAAAAAAACAATTACTAAATGTATAAAATGACATTATTAAAACCTTAATAAAAAAAAATTTGGTATCGTGTAAAGGGATGTGTAAGGGGTCGTCGCCTAAGTTTTCGAAGTCTAAAATTTAATATTGGTTCAGACCACCACCCGTCAATACGCGGTGTGCGACACAGGATAACGTACATTTTGCCAATCAAGACGTGGTGACCAAACAACCACCCAACCTAATGTAATGCTATACGATTTTTGGATTTTGAGAACATATGCGACCTCCCCTAATAGCAGGGGAGTCTTCTTCCAAGTTCTTTACATTGACACTGCTGGTACCATCGTCCACTGCATTGACCCGTACAGACCTGGAGACGCCACATGACCGGTCGCACTGAGGCGTCTTCTCGTCCCGGTCGCACACGAACGCCTTGCAGTGCACGTACAAGTACGTGTAGTTGCCAATAAACCGGAACGAACGGAAGCCAAACCCGAAGAGCGTCTGATTGATCGGGTGGAATACAAGAGTGCCTTCCACGCTGCACCTGCAGCAAACATTCCAAAATAGTGTACAACTTTAAACGGTATATTTACACAAGTACGAACTGACGTAAAGAAACATCTGATCGTGGGATAATTAAGATAAAGATAAGATAAGATACGTTTTATTACCAAGTAGCAAGTACAAGGAATTTGTAGTGTTGTGGCGTTAGTACAAACATACACTCATGCACCCAATCACACACGGAACTAAACATTACATATCACAATCGTAATACTAAAAACAGTTGAAAACAAGCGAGAGTAATATAATAGGTTGCAAGATTTAAAAAAAAAAAAAAAATTTAAAAGATTAAAAAATAAAAATAAAAAAATAAATAAAAAAACGCGACATTGCAACTACCTACCAGAGGCAAGACATTTATGATGGCTCTCCGTTTAAAAATCTCAGCGCTTGAGGATAGAAACTATTGTTGAATCGCGTCGTTTTAGTTGTTATGCTACGGTAGCGCTTACCGGAGGGAAGGAGTTCAAAGAGATGGTTGGCTGGATGATATTCGTCTTGTACAATGCGCTTGGATTTGCGCAAACTGCGAGATAGATAAAGAGATCTGATGGACGGCATATTAACCCGATTAGTTTAGAGGCGTTCTTGACGACTGATTCAATTTGATTAATTTCATCTTGGCTGGCGCGACCAAACCTGACAGTAATAGAAAATGACAAGACACTTTCAATAACTGCGCAGTAGAAACGTGTTAATATTGCTTGAGATAAGCCGAATCGTTTGAGGTGTCTAAGGAAGTACATGCGTTTTTGTGCTTTCTTAATGATGTCAATCGTGTTATTACACCAGGAAAGATCTTTTGAAATAGTCGAACCCAAAAATGTTACAGAGTCGGCTTGTAAGACTTCAGTACCGTCAATGACAGGGGTGGATGGGTGTTTTCTTTTTGCGAAAATCAATGATCATTTCCTTCATTTTGGATATGTTTAGTACCAGGTTGTTGTTCTTACACCAGCCAACCAGTCTTTGAACTTCCTCTCTATACACAGACTCGTTAGCATTGTTGACACAGCCAATTACAGTGGTGTCATCCGAGAACTTAACCACGCGAACAGATTGGTTACCAGATACACAGTCGTTTGTAAAGAGAGTGAAAAGGAAAGGAGAAAACACGCAGCCTTGTGGGGCACCAGTGTTAAGAATAACAGGTTTGGAGAGAGAGTTGTTGAGTTGCAAACTGGTGAGGATCCAACAGATTGAGGCCTGTGAAGAAGAAAGTTGAGAGTCCAGTGACATACGGCAGGATGCACATTCAGAGATACAAGTTTATCAAACAACTTCACAGGAATTATGGTGTTAAAGGCCGAGCTAAAGTCCACGAAAAGAATCCTCGCATAAGTACTCGGTTGTTCCAGGTGCTTCATAACATAATGTAAACCTAAGGCAACTGCATCGTCCACATATCTGTTAGTTTGATAAGCAAACTGGTGAGGATCCAATAGACCGGCCGTGGAAGATTTCAGATAACGGAGCATAATATGTTAAAAAACTTTCATCGCAACTGAGGTAAGTGCCACTGGACGGTAATCGTTCATGGTAGAGACTTTAGCCTTCTTGGGAATAGGTATAATCACAGAAGTTTTAAAACACGTTGGAACTATGCACTGTTGTAAAGATGAATTGTAGATGTCAGCGAATACTGGAGCAAGCTGATCGGCGCAATTCTTGAATGTATATGATGAGATGTTATCAGGACCCGAAGCCTTGCGCGTACTCAGTCGCTTGAACAATGTCCGCACGTCAGCAACGTTAACGGTGAAAGGCGGCGACAGCGGAGTGTCTGTGGGTAGGGGGCGCTGTTCCGGCGATGTGTTTAACTTGTCAAATCTGCTGTAGAAGTCGTTTAGTTGGTCGGGGAAGGACGGATCGGCGTTGTAAATGGCTGAAGCGCTTAGTTTATACTGTGTAATTTGACGTAACCCTTGCCATACAGATCTGGTGTTGTTGGAATTGTCTACATTATTAGTCTGTAGTGTGTTACAGGAAATTGAGGAAGAATGGATGGAAACAGCAAAATACTTGATGTTTGTACGCGAAGAATGTGTAATCCGTTTGCCCGAATGACGTCATTTGCATGACTGAAAATTCGTGAGCGATCTCATTTGGACAATTATTCATTACTTACATAAATTTGATGTAATTGTTGGAGCTGCTAGACCGAGTGTCACCTACTTGTCTTTGACCAAGAAGTATTGTGGTTGTGAGGCAGCTAGAGGGAGTTTCACCTACTTGTCTTTGACCAAGAAATACTGTGGTTGTGAGGCTGCTAGAGCGAGTGTCGCCTACTTCTCTTTCACCAAGAATTATTGTGGTTGTGAGGTTGCTAGAGCGAGTGTCACCTACTTGTCTATCACCAAGAATTATTGTGGTTGTCAGGCTGCTAGAGGGAGTTTCACCTATTTGTCTTTCACCAAGAAGTATTTTGGTTGTGAGGCTGCTAGAGCGAGTGTCACCTACTTGTCTTTCACCAAGAAGTATTGTGGTTGTCAGGCTGCTACAGGGAGTTTCACCTATTTGTCTTTCACCAAGAAGTATTGTGGTTGTGAGGCAGCTAGAGCGAGTGTCACCTACTTGTCTTTCACTAAGAAGTATTGTGGTTGTGAGGCAGCTAGAGCGAGTGTCACCTACTTGTCTTTCACCGAGAAGTATTGTGGTTGTGAGGCAGCTAGAGCGAGTGTCACCTACTTGTCTTTCACTAAGAAGTATTGTGGTTGTGAGGCAGCTAGAGCGAGTGTCACCTACTTGTCTTTCACTAAGAAGTATTGTGGTTGTGAGGCAGCTAGAGCGAGTGTCACCTATTTGTCTTTCACCAAGAAGTATTTTGGTTGTGAGGCTGTTAGAGCGAGTGTCACCTACTTGTCTTTCACCAAGAAGTATTGTGGTTGTCAGGCTGCTAGAGGGAGTTTCACCTATTTGTCTTTCACCAAGAAGTATTGTGGTTGTGAGGCAGCTAGAGCGAGTGTCACCTACTTGTCTTTCACCGAGAAGTATTGTGGTTGTGAGGCAGCTAGAGCGAGTGTCACCTACTTGTCTTTCACTAAGAAGTATTGTGGTTGTGAGGCAGCTAGAGCGAGTGTCACCTACTTGTCTTTCACTAAGAAGTATTGTGGTTGTGAGGCAGCTAGAGCGAGTGTCACCTATTTGTCTTTCACCAAGAAGTATTGTGGTTGTGAGGCAGCTAGAGCGAGTGTCACCTACTTGTCTTTCACTAAGAAGTATTGTGGTTGTGAGGCAGCTAGAGCGAGTGTCACCTACTTGTCTTTCACCAAGAAGTATTGTGGTTGTGAGGCAGCTAGAGCGAGTGTCACCTACTTGTCTTTCACTAAGAAGTATTGTGGTTGTCAGGCTGCTAGAGGGAGTTTCACCTACTTGTCTTTCACCAAGAAGTATTGTGGTTGTGAGGCAGCTAGAGCGAGTGTCACTTACTTGTCTTTGACCAAGAAGTATTGTGGTTGTCAGGCTGCTAAAGGGAGTTTCACCTACTTGTCTTTCACTAAGAAGTATTGTGGTTGTGAGGCAGCTAGAGCGAGTGTCACCTACTTGTCTTTCACTAAGAAGTATTGTGGTTGTGAGTTCTCGTCGATGCTCGGCGCGGCGTAGCACTGATTGAGGACGATCTTGAGCGTCGGGTCAGTTGTCGTTAGAGTGATGCCGACGTAGAGCCAGCTGGCGAGGGTCACGCGTGCCGGGAAGTCGCTGATCGGGTCCGCGAAGCTGCTGTCTCGGTACAGACGCATAGCGACGTCGAAGTCGCCCTTGCCGTACTGTGGCGGCACCGTGCGGGGTTGGGGTTGAACACTGGCGGGGTAGAAATGTTATGGGAGTGATTATGATCATTTTGTCAATCGCCTGCCGATGTGACAATCCTCATCGTCACAGGCATCGGAACCTGGGGATCGGCTCACAATATTTATTATGGGTCTATTAAAATATATGTCGCCCTCCCCAAACCAAATTCGACCCTCTCTCTCCCAATATTCAACAGCTTCCGATGTGATGTTCATTTTTATATTATCTTCCTATACGGTGGATTATGTATGTTTAATAGAATCATTCCCGGCCATAGCCATGTGATTCTGCTAAGCTGATGCGGGAACGGGAATAGGGACTGATTCTGTCCCACCCAATATATGTGATTCCACTAAAAGGCTGATTTTTTTTTGCTATCCGTGAATTTGTCCAATGCATGCCAAATATCTGGCTGATGAGTTTCACACTAACACTTCTCTGGTAAGCGTATTTGATCCATTGCGTAGGAGGTGTCATACGGACGTAACACTTGGTGTTGCGTCCACGTATTCATAACACTTGTTCAGACTTCCACGTATTAATTTTTTAAACAAATTAATTTCTTTGGATATAAATAGTTTTTGTACTAATGTCAGACGTAGTGACACGTGTAGCATAGGTGCTATTACGCAGGGGTGGAGAGAGTTTGTCTCTATAGCTGACGTCACACCCCGGCACATACCTGTTGATAGGGTCATGGTTGCGATGGTTGACGCAGTAGACACTGATGTTGTGGACGGTCGAGCGTGTGATGGTCGGGTCTTCTGCCGGCAACTCGTACCGAATCATGCTCGAATAGATGATGTGGGAATTATTCGTCTGCGGATAGTGAATTTATGGTAAACTATGTTACTTGAGGACGTTCCGTTAATTTGAAGCTAAAAATGTAGAGATGAGAAGACAGGAGGGGTGGAAATGGGAAGATGGGAAGGATGGAAATGGAAAGACGGGACTGGTGAGTATGGGAAGATGAGAGGTGCGGAAATGGGAAGACGGGAATGGTGGATATGTAAAGACGAAAGGGGTTGAAATGGGAAGACGGGAAGGATGGAAATGGAAAGACGGGAATGGTGAATATGTGAAGATGAGAGGTGCGGAAATGGGAAGACGGGAATGGTGGATATGTAAATACGGGAGGGGTTGAAATGGGAAGACGGGAGGGGTGGAAGTGGGAAGACGGGAGGGGTGGAAGTGGGAAGACGGGAGGGATGGAAATGTGAAGACGGGAGGGTGGAAATGGGAAGACGGGGGGGGGGGGTTGAAATGGGAAGACGGGACGGGTGGACATAGAAAGACAAGTGGCGTGCAGATGGAGACCTTTGCATACCAACTGAACACTTATATCATATGTCCTCCTGATTATTTAAAACGGTTTATTTTTTATTGTGAATATTATACTTTCTTGATTTTTATCAAATTGTTTTAAATACGGGAAGAATACTTGATACTTACAGCGAAATGTAAATCAATAGGCTACAGAGTAACATGCACTAGCCCCTATCAAAGATACATCGGAGAGAGATCGTCTTACCTGTCTCTGAGTACCGCAGCCAACGAATGGGATGGACACCGTGACGTAATGGACATCCGAGGACTTGGCGATTCCACAGCCGGTGCTGCCACTTGGCACGGTCAGGTGGTCCGTGCTCAGGCGCGGCTGGTCAGACAACAGGAAGCGAGCAACGATCTTCTCATTGTCACATATGATTTCTGGAGACGGTACTGTAGGACAGAGAGGGTGACAGTTGATTGAGTGGCCTGGACTAGGTACTGTAGGACAGAGAGGGAGACAGTTGATTGAGTGGCCTGGACTAGGTACTGTAGGACAGAGAGGGAGACAGTTGATTGAGTGGCCTGGACTAGGTACTGTAGGACAGAGAGGGTGACAGTTGATTGAGTGGCCTGGACTAGGTACTGTAGGACAGAGAGGGAGACAGTTGATTGAGTGGCCTGGACTAGGTACTGTAGGACAGAGAGGGAGACAGTTGATTGAGTGGCCTGGACTAGGTACTGAAGGACAGAGAGGGAGACAGTTGATTGAGTGGCCTGGACTAGGTACTGTAGGACAGAGAGGGAGACAGTTGATTGAGTGGCCTGGACTAGGTACTGTAGGACAGAGAGGGAGACAGTTGATTGAGTGGCCTGGACTAGGTACTGTAGGACAGAGAGGGAGACAGTTGATTGAGTGGCCTGGGTACGGTAGTGGGATAGAGAGGGAGCCAGTTGATTGAGTGGCCTGGACTAGGTACTGTGGGATAGAGAGGGAAGCAGTTGATTGAGTGGCCTGGACTAGGTACTGTAGCACAGAGAGGGGGGAGTTGATTTAGTGGCCTGGAATGGATACTGTAGGACAGAGAGGGGGGAGTTGATTGAGTGGCCTGGACTAGGTACTGTAGGACAGAGAGGGAGACAGTTGATTGAGTGGCCTGGAATGGATACTGTAGGATAGAGAGGGGGGAGTTGACTGAATGGCCTGGACTAGGTACTGTGGGACAGAGAGGGAGACAGTTGATTGAGTGGCATGGGTACGGTAGTGGGATAGAGAGGGAGCCAGTTGATTGAGTGGCCTAGACTAGGTACTATGGGATGGAGAGGGAGGCAGTTGATTGAGTGGCCTGGACTAGGTACTGTAGCACAGAGAGGGGGGAGTTGATTGAGTGGCCTGGGTACGGTAGTGGGATAGAGAGGGAGCCAGTTGATTGAGTGGCCTAGACTATGTAATATGGGATAGAGGGGGAAGCAGTTGATTGAGTGGCCTGGACTAGGTACTGTAGCACAGAGAGGGGGGAGTTGATTTAGTGGCCTGGAATGGATATTGTAGGACAGAGAGGGGGGAGTTGATTGAGTGGCCTGGACTAGGTACTGTAGGACAGAGAGGGAGACAGTTGATTGAGTGGCCTGGAATGGATACTGTAGGACAGAGAGGGGGGAGTTGACTGAGTGGCCTGGACTAGGTACTGTGGGACAGAGAGGGAGACAGTTGATTGAGTGGCCTGGGTACGGTAGTGGGATAGAGAGGGAGCCAGTTGATTGTGTGACCTAGACTAGGTACGATGGGATAGAGAGGGAGGCAGTTGATTGAGTGGCCTAGACTAGGTACGATGGGATAGAGAGGGAGCCAGTTGATTGAGTGGCCTAGACTAGGTACGATGGGATAGAGAGGGAGGCAGTTGATTGAGTGGCCTGGCAAACCCGGTTTATTGGTGTCCAAACATGTAGTGAGTGTATAGTTTATGTAACACCCGCAATCGATTACATTTTTAAAATGCATACTTTTGTTCAAATCATCCAAAGAATTAACTTTAGTCATTTTTCTGAATGTTACACAACAATATGATTTACTGTTGCTGCCGCTGCCGTTGCTGCTACAGCTACGCGACGACTACCGTCACTTACGGTCTGGGCCGGTCGCCGGTTCTCGCAGACACGAGACGGCCGCCGCCTCAGTGAGTTCGCAGTCGTTGACCCTCCACGGGCTGTGGCGACACTGCTCGATGTCCGTCTCGTTGCCGCGGCACTCGACGTCTGATGACACAGTCGACAAACAACTACCGTCTTTAGTTTCCATAACTCGCTATGATACACAGGGGACGTTAAATTGTCAGTTATCTCAAAGTCTCCTTTGACATTTCGTACGAGAATAAAAATTGTATTGTAATTATTTTGACGAATAAATTGTTAGTTTCCATAACTCGCTATGATACACAGGGGACGTTACATTGTCAGTTATCCCAGTTTCTTTCGACATTTCGTACGAGAATAAAAATTGTATTGTGATTATTTTGACGAATAAATTGTTAGTTTCCATAACTAGCTATGATACACATGGGACGTTTCATTGTCAGTTATCCCACAGTTTCCTTCGACATATCGTATGAGAATAAAAATTGTATTGTGATTATTTTGACGACCAAATTGTTAATGGTTCACGCTTGGTAGGCTTGGCAAATCGTTTGACAGGTTATTTATAAAATAAATACAAAAGAAAGTTCACACGGGCAACCGTCCCTTTATTTTGCATAACTAACGAGATTGGTTGCGGGACAATACCTACAACACGCAGAAAGAAATGAATATGATATTGTTACGTACTGTCCAGCAAGATGGGCTCCGTCATGTTGCCGAATTTGCCTTCCATACCGCCTAGCTGGGCCCGGGCGTTCTGTGGACTGCAACAGGCGAACGTGGTGAGTGTGTGCGTTCGTGTGTGCGTTCGTGTATGCGTTCGTGTATGCGTTCGTGTTTGCGTTCGCGCGTGCGTTCGTGCGTTCGTGTGTGCGTTCGTGTGTGCGTTCGCGCGTGTGTTCGTGTGTGCGTTCGTGCGTGTGTTCGTGCGTGCGTTCATGCGTGCGTTCGTGCGTGCGTGCTTGCGTGTGTTCTTGCGTGCATTCGTGCGTGCCACGTCACTCAAGTGACACTGATAATGCCCCAGACACACGGGTGGTGAAGTGACTTACTGGTAACACAGCATCCTGCAGACGACGGCGGCCGCCGCCTGACTCCACCGGTCGTCACACACGGAGCCCCACACGCCGTTGTGACGGACCATCACCCGCCCCTCCGCCTCGCTGTCCCCGCCGTCCAGACGCACCGCCTCACTCGGGTTGTTACCTGCGTCAGACAATACCACCCACGCTACACTCCCTGGAACCTCGGGTCAAAGGTCACGTATAGTCGTATGGATGGCTTCATAACCAACGATACGCAAAGTGAACAGATGTTTAAAAAAGGTAAATTGACCTTGACCATTAATGTATTTTTTTTCGAACTGGAATTCGACATTGCACATTTGTTAAATATTTCCACAATAAACAACGGCTCTCAATTTAGGCATACGGCTAAACATTTGGCCGGAGTATGTATCACCGTTGAGTTATTCATTTAAATCAAACCGACATCCATTTATATCATTTCAGCTGGGGAATATGTACTTTAGCGAACGCCTACATTTAAAACTTTCATAAAACCATTTGATTAAAATGTACCGATATCGATGTGATGCAGCTGATAGTGAAATTCGGCTCTTTTCGTATTACACGGGACAGCAACAATCAATTCAATGTAACATGAAAGTGTGCTCTTCTTCCGTCAAATGCGCGAAAGGTAACAGACACGGTGGCACTGGGGTGGCACGGGGTGGCACGGGGTGACACTCAGTATAACACTCACATATCCTTGGTGGGGGCGTCGTAGTGGTCGTGGGGAAGGGAGTGGTCGTCGTCGTCGTCACCTTGTCCCCAAGACAGGACACGCCAGCGTCCTCCTCGTGGTTGCAGTTAGTGACCCCCCATCCCTCGTGGCGACACGTCGCGATGCTCAGTTCGTTGCCGTCACACTGGACTCCGTCCAACCAGATCTTCCGCGATGCCGGCGCACTGCCGAACGGCTTCGACTTGGTGTAAGCTCGCGCCTCGCCCCTGGATGATGTAGACACAATACAAGATTTAAAATAAAAAATTTAAAGGACTGGCTTCTGTATGTATGGCTATGCATTATTTGGCACCTGCCTATCTAGAACTCGGAATCCTCGTCTCCGTCAGCTATGCAGCCACCTGCAGCTAGCTGTCCCACCAGTGTTCGAGTCAATCGGCAAACGTGGGTTTGCAACAATCTACCACTTTCCCTCCGTGATGCGCCGGCATTGACACTATTTAAGCGTCAACTAAACACTCGTATCTTCCAACGTCCACATGGCAATGTGTGGAATGCTGTTTTACGGACTAGATCCATTGTCATGGAGGACGTTTATGCTTTTATGTGATGACGTTTTAATTTATTTATTTATATATTAATGGACTCTTAGTTTGTACGCGATGTTTGGTGTAGAAACTGGCGCATCGAATAACTTCTATTTATTTATTTATTTATTTAACAAGATTGCCACCCAAGGCAAAACACCCAGATGGCAAGTGGACAAGGAAGCCATTGGCCCCATCGAGAGCCCAACAATGTTCATCTATGTATAACCCGCCCTCCTAAGATATGTGTCCACCTTGTTTTTAAACATATTCACGCTGCTAGCAGTTACACAATTTCTAGATAATGTGTTCCATTCATTCATTGTCATCTGTGAGAACGAGTGCTTCCTGCTAAACCACATTCTATTAGGGGTTCTTCGTAATACAAGTGATGCTGTGTGGACGTGATGCATGTACTGTAGTGTAAAGACAGACCTACACAGTATGATGGCTTTGTAAAATAAAATCACGTTATGTCTCTATTGTAACATATTGACTGCCCAAATGTGCCATAATGAGCCATAATTGTTTAATACAATTTTACCGTTGTATGTCTAATTTGATTATTTCGAGTGGAATATCATATATACATCGCAATACAGCAAGGTCAATATTCATTAACAAGTAACGCTCTATTTAACTATTTTGCATAAATGCAAAATGCAAAAATGCTTTTGTCTTCTGGGACCTGATGCGTTGAATGGCAGCAAAGACTCTTTTTGTCGTTTCATAATATTACAGATGTGTGCAGTAAACGAAGTATCTCTGTCATGCGTGAATTCAAACTACAAATTGTTGGCATAAATGTAAGTTTTAATTTGATTGACGGAAAACCTAATAAAACTTGACGGCTTGTTCATCACCCCTCACTCCCTATCCCCTCATTCCTTATTTCCTCACTCCCTATCCCCTCACTCCATATTTCCTCACTCGTTATCTCCTCACTCTCTAATTAGAGACTTTTCCTCTACCCTCACTCCGTATTATCTCACTCCCTAGCCCCTCTCTTCCTATCCCCTCACTCTCTATCCCCTCACTCCCTATCCCCTCTCTCCCTATTCCCTAGCTCTTCACTCAATATTCCCTCATTCACTATCCACTCACTCCATTCCCCTCACTCCATATTCCCACTCTCCCTACGACCTCTCTTCCTATTCCCTCACTCCCTACTCCCCACTCACTACCCCCTCACTCCCTATCCACTCACTCCTATAACTTACTGGAATCCCACCATCACGCACACGACGTTGGCGTCCTTGCGGTCCCATGAGTCGTCACAGATGGTCCCCCAGACGCCATTGTGGTAGACCTCGACGCGACCTTCCCGCTCGTTGTACCCGCCGACCAGACGGACCCGGGTGACGTTTTGACCTACAGCCAGGCGCCGGTCAGTTCTTTACTCTATGCTGTGGAATCTCCACATCTTACATAATGCATATGAGAAGACCTCACACACACATACTCACACACACACGCACGCACGCACGCGCTCGCACGCGCTCAAACGCACGCACACACACACACACACGCACACACGCACACACACTTACCGGTGACACCTGTGTGTAGCGTGGTGAGACAAAGAAGGACGACACCTAGCGGCAGAAAACACATCGTGTTTCGACTGGTCACGATTGTCCGTCTTGTTCCGCCTGACCGCTTTGTCGAATCTGACCTAGCAACGAAAGCGTACAAAGTGAACGGGGAATTTAATTTATTCGTGAAGTGTAAAAATGGTATTACTCGTCAGATTTAATGATTATGAAAGAAAAAAATAATATCGCGATACACCGACACATATTTCTGTGTATAGGGGCCTAGCCTTGTGCTCGTTCAATTCCCGGGAAATTTTTGCTATGTGATAAGGGCAAGTTTTGTTTACTATTTGAAAATGTATCAAGAACATCTGGCTAGTACGATTCGTTAAGAAAACTGTTCTTTATTGCGCATAGTTCAGTTGGAAGTAACGCAAAAAGAATAATAATGATTCACCGGTTCTTGGATGAGAGGTGTTTAATGCTGCATAGAAGTAAAAACAAGAGTCTAGAACTAAACATCATCCTGTGTATCACGTAGTTTAGAATAATTATTAATAAATAAATAATTATTTGTAAAACAAATTTCGAAAGCGTTCGATTAAACCCACTTTATATTATCGTTTTATAAATAATGTCTCACTGGTTGAATGACAGTAGCCGGTTCGTGGGTTACATCTGTAGCGACCGAATTAATGCAATAATGCATCAAAGAAATGTAATTGCACGTGTGCATTCATGTATATTCACACGATATCGACTGGTAATGTTGTTTAAATTATAGTAGTGACGCCCTTGGGGCATCCCTGGCTGGCTAAAGCGCCTAGCCAAAAAATGCGGGCAGAACGGACATCACGCGATAGCGGCGTCCCGGTCAGGCGACGCGGAATAAATAGGCCGAATTAACACAAGTCCGTTCAGGGGACAGCGTAAATGCCAACCCTGGGCGATGCACACCTGTTAGATTTGGTAAGAGAAATCCGTACGAATGCAAACGAACCCATATTATTATCCATGTTCGCTGATTTGCCGCGCATGTTCGCAAGAAGCTCGCCGTGCAAACTGGGGTATAATGATTGGATTGCGCAAGATTTTGGCGCAGATGACGTCGCGCAGTTTAAATATTCGCGAGGATCGCTCCTCGGACTTGTTTTGAACTGCTGATTTGTTAATTGCAACAGGAACCGTATAGCATAATACAAGTAAGCATCATTCACAATGCACAAAACCGCAAGACCATTAAGTGTCAGAAAGTCCGTAGGACTTGTATGGGTTAAACGTAAGAATTTGCGGCATCATTATCTTTGTGCGCTCTGATTTGTAAGAAAGTGTTGTAAGTTGTAAGAAAAGTAGTTGATTTTCATCATATGCTCAGGTCCGTCCTCACAGTTTTGAAAAGGGGGGTTCGAGCGTACACAGATAGCCAGGGATTTGTGGGGTGAGTTCTGAAAAAATTTGCAGTTAAGCAAAACTCTGATGGACACCCGAATGTTTCCTAGGCCGGTCACCCGAGTGTCCACGATTACGTCATGAATAATGCACCCAGCCTCTTGCACCACTACAGCTTTTTAGAATGTTGTATCGCGTCAGTGTACCACGTGACCAGGGTGAAATTATTTGAATTTTAGAAACTCTATGCCACAAACTTAGACGCAATCACGAAGACAAATAAACCATTTCTGTGCGTGATCTTTTAAATGGGGTAAAGGATTTTAATAAGGGAAATCTTATATTATTGAAGGTCCTTGCAGCCGCATTAGCCGGTTTCCTGCATACTGTAGTTATATAAACTATTATTTACAATGTAGCCTCTTCAAACAATGTTATGGATCGATCTACGCGACAGCTAATGCTACGACATGTCGCTTACACAACGAAGAATGACGACGGGCAGTGGAAAGTCTTCGTACACACGTACACGCGTACACACGTACACACGTACACGCGTACACGCAAGCATTAATTATTTCGAATGCCGGGAAAGATGACCGCCACTAACAGTGGACACACAGTCGTGCGTGTTGCCGCTGTTTGTGCATGCTCTGATGCACGTATGCTGCGTCGTGCCATTCGTGCAGTTCGTGCCATTCGTGCAGTTCGTGCCATTCGTGCAGTTCGACTATCAACATCAATCGTTTGTCAAAGGGAACAGGGAAATGTGCCGTTATAGACAACGCCTATGCTGGCGGCTTGCTCCACAAACAGTAAACGGGTTGCTTAACAGGAGCGAAACACCCAACAGTATTACCAAGTTGTAATGTAATTCGAACACCCGAGGTGTTCACCGCTGTGTGACGAGGCAACCCGAGTCGTGTTTAGACAATGTGTCGTGTTTAGACAATGTGTAGCAGTTGAGTTGATTAATTACTCGAAACGGAAAGAACGGGCCTTGTGTCCTTTTCCTATTTTGCTCTGTCTCGGACAAAGCAATTCGCGTATTTTTGAAACAGACATTCCCACCCGTTGCCCCTTCGTGTTACAACTGGTCGTATTTCTACAGCGACTCGTGTGTATGCGTGCCACACAATATTAACCACGTACCTTACGACGCTAGAACCCAACCGACCAACGAGGCTATTGTAGAAACAATTATGCACAATTTCGCAAAACAGAGTCGACAGAAATGCGACAAACGGTTACCTTGCCGTGCACCTGCCCGCCATGATTACTGCGTTTCCATGGAAACTCGAGGAACGAGGCGATTACTGTTCGACCGCTGGCTCTAACGACCGCGCGCGGTAAGGCTGTCGTTGACGCGTTGTTGGCCGCGCGAGACGGCGACGCGCAGGGACATGTTTGACGGTCGTGTGGCTACCTACCTGCTTGTCGAAATGTCTGTATGTAGACACACCACACAACAGCGGTGGCACATCACAGCCAGTGGATTACGTATGAAATAATGTCGACGACGCGAACAGACCCAAGCTGGTTGATGCGTTCTCATTCGCGACAGCGATTGGATCTCAGGTGGGAATTCCCGTCGATCAATACCTGATGAGTTTGCTTAAAAACAATACCTGTGTGGGTTAAGCCGAGACGGTGCTGCCTTCCCGGCGATCATATATCTCCACTGGTGAATCAGCACAGTGAACTGGCGCCCAGTGTGTGAAGCATTTACAGGTGACGGTGTATTTTGCATACAACACGTCGCAGTATGGATTAGTGGAATGACACATGCGGTCAGTGCATGTTAACAAGATCATATTGGCCTGTAGTGACTCACCGTGGACAACGGGACACGCCCACGGCTGACAGGAGACCAACAATGCTGTCTCTACATTGTCCAGCTCTTCACAGTTGTCCACTGGCGTAATATAATGAGCTAGGCTATTTATGACAACTACTTTGTACTGTGTTTATGTTTACGGAATACCGCTGCTGTCGTGCTGACGATGACAGCATAACGAAATATTGCTTTAACGGAAAAGTCGGTCGGATTCCGTTTAACAGTTTGCTTTGGAATTTTACACCGTTCCATATCACTGTAATAGTTTACAACGTTTGGCAAGTGGTTACCTGGCGCTTGTAAAATGCGATAAGGCTGTGACTTCAGCGGCTTCGTCAATTCTCCAGTGTCGTTGGCAGCGCTTGTGAACTCGTCCGTAGCGCGGCTCGTGTTGCCGCCGTCAGTGGAGGACGCGTCCGGACAAGTCGTCAGAGGAGCGTCAAAGGCCGAACATACCTCGGCACTAGTCGGATGGACGACGGACCGTCAGGAATGAACCTCCTGGTCTAGCGCCGACTTGTCTTCGTCGTTGAGTCTGGAGGGAGCGTCTCGCTGACCACTAGACATGGAGGGCAGTGTTGCATCCCGGAATACAGGCAGCGTCATGATCGTTCTCCTAGTGGTGTCGCTGCTCGGGAGTCTCGCGCTGGCTGGAGGTATGTGTACAAGGTTCGGTCGTGTCTACTGCAGTCCATAATCTCTATGTACTGATCTTGCTGTCATCGTAGAATGCTTCAAAAGCTAACACAGAGCAACGTCCGCAGAAGAGGGAACTGTTTTTTAAATTAATTACAGGTGAAACATTGATGGGTTTTTCAGTCGATAATCCGCCACTTTTTTAAGTCAGGTTAAACTTGTCAGTATATGTGTAAATGTGGCTCTAAATCATTGTGTTGAAGCGCATTCATGGGGTTGTATGCGGTGGAAATATCATATTAATACGATAACACCTAATCACACAAAAATGTGCCACTGGGTTGCTGATAAGGGAGAACATTTGGCAAGCGTATTTCTCGAAGTAGGGAAACGATGCGAGCAAACCTTTAATTACTGTCAGATTACTATTCGGTATAATAAATAATAGCTCATGTCTGTTGCCTGACTCGTGGCACTGACAATGAGGCAGTATGTTAACGTAACTTTCTCAACACTGCTTCACCATTGGTTGTGCATGCCAAGGTTGGCACGCACATCTGTCCTGTCCCAACAAAACGCTAAAATTACTGTCGTATTACTGCTTAACGAATTATTCACGGAACGTTACACTGTAGGGCTACAACGTTACACTGTAGGGCTACAACGTTACACTGTAGGGCTACAAGGTTACACTATAGGGCTACAATGTTACACTGTAGGGCTACAACGTTACACTGTAGGGCTACAACGTTACACTGTAGGGCTACAACGTTACACTGTAGGGCTACAACGTTACACTGTAGGGCTACAACGTTACACTGTAGGGCTACAACGTTACACTGTAGGGCTACAAGAACCTCTAGCGGATAATCTTACTCGGCAGCACTAAGGAAGAATTCACACTCGCTCCCCCTCCGACAGTCTTTGTGACATGTAAAAAGACTGAAGTAAATAAGATGTAATATACATGTTCGACAACGTAGTGTGATACGCTTTTGTAATGTCAAATGGCCGGGGTTACAATGTATGTGATACATTTGTTCGTTTTGCCAAGCTTGAACTGCGTTAGTCATGTTGTTTACGCAATGATGGGTGATTCTGGCGCAATGTATGTACACAATACTCGTGTCTGGGGAACAGTACTCGCGCTTCTCAACATTACCATAGACCAACAACATTGTTGCCTGGAAGAATTAAGCTGAAGTAACCGACGTGAGTCGGTGAACAGCCACAGTGTAGTGAGTCTCATGTTTGTCGACTCTGTTACGTTGATGTCACCCTCACGTGACCTCCAGGCCGTCTAGCGCCAGGCAAGTTACACGCACGAGCCGTGGCAATAACCAACCGACGTATCTTGTTTCTAGAGTAATTAACACATTCAGTTGAATCCAAGCGGCAGCCAGTTAGCGTTTCCTCCATTGAATATCGACTGACAAAATACGGATTCACATTCGACGACTCTACAGCGACAACAGCACAGATGAAATATTAGCCACACCACAAGATCGATAATGAACAAACGCATCCGTATTCGTGTTACGGCAACGTACGCTCTATGGTGAAAGTAAGCAAGGATTACCGAATGATACACTCTGTTTGTCCAGACTGGGCGTTGACATCCATACTTACTACTCTCCTCACCGCTAGACACATTACCGTGACGGCACTGTGAGTGTGACGTCGGCGCCTTGTGGGTCAAGTCGATCGGAGCAGAAACTTTCATACAATAAAATTTAACAGTTGAATGTACACTACATTTACGGCCTTAAGCTAACAGCAAGCAGCGGCGGCGGCGGCGGCGGCGGCGGCGGCGGCGGCGGCGGCGGCGGCGGCGGCGGCGGCGGCGGCGGCGGCGGCGGCGGCGGCGGCGGCGGCGGCGGCGGCGGCGGCGGCGGCGGCGGCGGCGGCGGCGGCGGCGGCGGCGGCGGCGGCGGCGGCGGCGGCGGCGGCGGCGGCGGCGGCGGCGGCGGCGGCGGCGACAACGACACTATTTATCAACGTCAGGTGTTAAAATTGAGTAATTAAACATAAATAAATAAATACATTTTAAATGACATTATTTATAAACAATACGTTTTTTTTATCTCACAGACGTGCGCGAAACGCCGAATCAGAGCCAGCGGGCTTTCGAAATATTGGTTAATGAAGATAGACTATTTATGAGGTATTTCATGTAGCGCTGGCGATGTCGTCATGTTTCACGCTGTTCAAGATTACAAGCAGTGAGTCAGAAAGCGACATGCAATTGCAGGTATGTATTCATGCGCACAACATAGTTCGTACATGAATGGATGCCTGCATAATATATTGCGATGCCAAAAGCAATCCAGCCATTATGGAAAATCCTGTCAATACCTATTGCTCATAATTTTTGAAATACAATTGACATTCAATGGCCAGTGAATAGCTGTCTAAACTTATTACGCGGCCAGTACAGGCGCCGAGCTTATCGCAAGATCTCTTGTTCTCAACGCATTCATGTGATCGGGCGACTGGGTGTAATTGTTTGATTAACCGGACTGTTCAGCGGCGGACAGTGGGTCTGTGTCGTTTCGCTCGAGCGATTCCCTTTAGCGCACACGCTGCGCTCTGGCCTGGCTAGTGGCGGCTCAGGTATACGGAATATTCAATAAGCACTGTACCTCTGTCCTGACTGGCGGAGGTCCCGCTATAAGTCATGTTGTTTGCGCAGTGATGGGTGGCTTTGGCGCAATTCAAGCAGTGTCCCTGTTTGCATATCTGGTATGGATAGCGGTGATCCCGCTACAAGGGATATGTAATGAACACTGTGTCTCTGTCCTGGCTGGCAGTGATCCCGCTATAAGGGATATGTAATGAACACTGTATCTCTGGCCTGGCTGGCAGTGATCCCGCTATAAGGGATATGCAATGAACACTGTATCTCTGGCCTGGCTGGCAGTGATCCCGCTATAAGGGATATGCAATGAACAATGTATCTCTTGCCTGGCTGGCAGTGATCCCGCTATAAGGGAAATGTAATGAACACTGTATATCTAGCCTGGCTGGCAGTGATCCCGCTATAAGGGGTGTGTAATGAACACTGTATCTCTGGCCTGGCTGGCAGTGATCCCGCTATAAGGGATATGCAATGAACACTGTGTCTCTGGCCTGGCTGGCAGTGATCCCTCTATAAGGGATATGCAATGAACAATGTGTCTCTGGCCTGGCTGGCAGTGATCCCGCTATAAGGGATATGCAATGAACACTGTGTCTCTGGCCTGGCTGGCAGTGATCCCTCTATAAGGGATATGTAATGAACACTGTGTCTCTGGCCTGGCTGGCAGTGATCCCGCTATAAGGGGTGTGTAATGAACACTGTATCTCTGGCCTGGCTGGCAGTGATCCCGCTATAAGGGATATGCAATGAACACTGTGTCTCTGGCCTGGCTGGCAGTGATCCCTCTATAAGGGATATGCAATGAACACTATGTCTCTGGCCTGGCTGGCAGTGATCCCGCTATAAGGGGTGTGTAATGAACACTGTGTCTCTGTCCTGGCTGGCAGTGATCCCGCTATAAGGGATATGTAATGAACACTGTATCTCTGGCCTGGCTGGCAGTGATCCCGCTATAAGGGATATGCAATGAACACTGTATCTCTGGCCTGGCTGGCAGTGATCCCGCTATAAGGGAAATGTAATGAACACTGTATATCTGGCCTTGCTGGCAGTGATCCCGCTATAAGGGGTGTGTAATGAACACTGTATCTCTGGCCTGGCTGGCAGTGATCCCGCTATAAGGGATATGCAATGAACACTGTGTCTCTGGCCTGGCTGGCAGTGATCCCTCTATAAGGGATATGCAATGAACACTGTATCTCTTGCCTGGCTGGCAGTGATCCCTCTATAAGGTATATCCAATGAACACTGTGTCTCTGGCCTGGCTGGCAGTGATCCCGCTATAAGGGGTGTGTAATGAACACTGTATCTCTGGCCTGGCTGGCAGTGATCCCGCTATAAGGGATATGCAATGAACACTGTGTCTCTGGCCTGGCTGGCAGTGATCCCTCTATAAGGGATATGCAATGAACACTGTGCCTCTGGCCTGGCTGGCAGTGATCCCTCTATAAGGTATATCCAATGAACACTGTGTCTCTGGCCTGGCTGGCAGTGATCCCGCTATAAGGGGTGTGTAATGAACACTGTATCTCTGGCCTGGCTGGCAGTGATCCCGCTATAAGGGATATGCAATGAACACTGTGTCTCTGGCCTGGCTGGCAGTGATCCCGCTATAAGGGATATGCAATGAACACTGTGTCTCTGGCCTGGCTGGCAGTGATCCCTCTATAAGGGATATGCAATGAACACTGTGTCTCTGGCCTGGCTGGCAGTGATCCCGCTATAAGGGATATGCAATGAACACTGTGTCTCTGGCCTGGCTGGCAGTGATCCCTCTATAAGGGATATGTAATGAACACTGTGTCTCTGGCCTGGCTGGCAGTGATCCCGCTATAAGGGGTGTGTAATGAACACTGTATCTCTGGCCTGGCTGGCAGTGATCCCGCTATAAGGGATATGCAATGAACACTGTGTCTCTGGCCTGGCTGGCAGTGATCCCTCTATAAGGGATATGCAATGAACACTATGTCTCTGGCCTGGCTGGCAGTGATCCCGCTATAAGGGGTGTGTAATGAACACTGTATCTCTGGCCTGGCTGGCAGTGATCCCTCTATAAGGGATATGCAATGAACACTATGTCTCTGGCCTGGCTGGCAGTGATCCCGCTATAAGGGGTGTGTAATTAACACTGTATCTCTGGCCTGGCTGGCAGTGATCCCGCTATAAGGGATATGCAATGAACACTGTGTCTCTGGCCTGGGTGGCAGTGATCCCTCTATAAGGGATATGCAATGAACACTATGTCTCTGGCCTGGCTGGCAGTGATCCCGCTATAAGGGGTGTGTAATGAACACTGTATCTCTGGCCTGGCTGGCAGTGATCCCGCTATAAGGGATATGCAATGAACACTGTGTCTCTGGCCTGGCTGGCAGTGATCCCTCTATAAGGTATATCCAATGAACACTGTGTCTCTGGCCTAGCTGGCAGTGATCCCGCTATAAGGGATATGCAATGAACACTGTGTCTCTGGCCTGGCTGGCAGTGATCCCTCTATAAGGGATATGTAATGAACACTGTGTCTCTGGCCTGGCTGGCAGTGATCCCGCTATAAGGGATATGCAATGAACACTGTGTCTTTGGCCTGGCTGGCAGTGATCCCTCTATAAGGTATATCCAATGAACACTGTGTCTCTGGCCTGGCTGGCAGTGATCCCGCTATAAGGGATATGCAATGAACACTGTGTCTCTGGCCTGGCTGGCAGTGATCCCTCTATAAGGGATATGTAATGAACACTGTGTCTCTGGCCTGGCTGGCAGTGATCTCGCTATAAGGGGTGTGTAATGAACACTGTATCTCTGGCCTGGCTGGCAGTGATCCCGCTATAAGGGATATGCAATGAACACTATGTCTCTGGCCTGGCTGGCAGTGATCCCTCTATAAGGGATATGCAATGAACACTATGTCTCTGGCCTGGCTGGCAGTGATCCCGCTATAAGGGGTGTGTAATGAACACTGTATCTCTGGCCTGGCTGGCAGTGATCCCGCTATAAGGGATATGCAATGAACACTGTGTCTCTGGCCTGGCTGGCAGTGATCCCTCTATAAGGGATATGCAATGAACACTGTGTCTCTGGCCTGGCTGGCAGTGATCCCGCTATAAGGGATATGCAATTAACACTGTATATCTGTCCTGGCTGGCGATGGTCTCGCTATAAGGGATATGCAAGTAACACTGTATATCTGGCCGGGCAACATATCAAACAAGGAATCAAAACAATGGAAGTAAATGTTGTACCCTGTGGTTGGTTGGTTGGTTGGTTGGTTGGTTGGTTGGTTGGTTGGTTGGTTGGTTGGTTGGTTGGTTGGTTGGTTGGTTGGTTGGTTGGTTGGTTATGAGTCTATTAGAGACAAACTTTAAGAAAATGGAATGTCATTGTTTTCGTTCGTCAACAACATATCGAACGAGGCAACAGAACAATGAAAGTCCACGTTTGTGTGTTCTTACACACCAAGAGAGATTAGTGATACATAATTTGATCAATTATATGAGTTGCGACGTTTTTGTGGGCAAATGGCAAACACGAGTATCGATTTTTGTCGCATTGTTAACTGAAGTTTGTGTCGGGTAGAGACGTCGTTGGTGCTTCTCGCCTTTGTTGAAACACGCACAATCCGACCAGTAAACACTGCCTGGAGCCCTTGTGCCTCACATATATAGTTATGTAAATAATGAGCAATAGCAGCATTGTATATCGGTAACAAGAGCATCGTCAAAAGATTTGGTCAAACGGTTATGTATGGAGGGGGGGGGGCAAGTTATGTATGGAAGGGGGCAGGTTATGTATGGAAGGGGGCAGGTTATGTATGGATGGGGGCCAGATTAGCTGAACGATTGTTTACTTTACGTTGCGACACGGTTTCATTTAAAACGCATTAATATTTGTAGCATCAGGTTAATTAACAATAATATCCATACAAAGCTTGGTATGTCGTTACCCATAACATCTTAATATTACCTTTAAATAAACGATTTGTCGTGTAAACAAAATAGGCAAGTTTTACGACATAATAATATAAATACAGAATAATATATCTTCGCCTTAGTAAGGCGACATATATTAAGTTTTCCATAGGATGAATTATGCAGTTTCGGACGGAAAATGGACTTCAACAATAACAATTCAAACATGAAGTATAACAATTTTAATTTATATGTACGTTGATATCGAAAAATCTTAGAATTGGGGCATTTCATTTAAACGAAACCCAGTATGAAAATCGTGAAATTCCCCTTTAAGAATAACTTCAAAACATAGGCAGAAAACATACATTTAATTGGTCAGAAAATGTGGGCAGTTGACTACAAACTAGACAGGATTATTCTACCGGGAACAATTCAAACTGCTTCTTAAAGACTGCGACTGTCCCCCTGGCGGTGTTCTGGTGTGTTACTGGAGAGACCAACGGGAAAGGTTTCTACAAGACTGAGACATACCATAGTTCATGCCAAACGCGCTGCCAAACGAAGGTTGTGTCATTGTATTCTGGGTGGCCTCTAGTTCTCGGTTGTAAGTGCAACGGCCCGTTGGACATTTAAAATCAATATTATTTATCACCGAGGTCAAACATCGACGACCAACTTATGATTTCCTATCTAGCACTGTTTCTACTAGATCCGCTAGGTGGGGTAACTGTTTTGATTCTTCATTGAAACTCTCCAATGGAGAACTTCTTTGACTCAGTTTGATGACGGATATCTTCATGTACAATACCAACATTGAAATTCAACACAGCGAGGTTGGTTTCAAACCTATCGTGATTCGCATACGAATGCTTGCTCGTTCACACGCGTAAACAAACACTTTTATTTGTGGACAGTTCGGCTTATCCACGACGGCGGCAAAGGTAAATGCAATTCAAATTAACTCAATAACCATTACTCTAGTATACGAGTTCTGTTGCATCCCACGAGTGTGTTTGATATAACATGTTGACAGGTTCTATAAAAACTCATTTGTGTTTTCAACGTATTTGTGCGGACAGACAAGCGGTAGAGCATTTGCCTGTCAGCGTACCTATGTCACGTGACTAGTTGTTGACAGTGGTTTATAATACGGTCAGTCTAGTTTACCTGCTCACTTGCGTTATTGCAGCCACAGCAGATAGTCCAGCCTGTCCTGCCGGCTTCTTCAATGAGAACTGTACCGGAGTGTGTCACTGTCTCAACGGCATGGACGTGTGCAGTCCTGTCTACGGCTGTGAGGACTACGTCTGTGACCGCGGCTGGATGGGAGCCCCGTCCTGTAGCATAGGTACGAGCAATACTCCGAGAGTACTTCGTAATGTCTGATTGACCACACTTTTATAATGTCTGCAGTACCACTGAGGCATCACCGTTTTCAAGGAAAAATCTCCCGAATAGACGAAATGTGGTCACCAAACGCATGTTAAAAACCAAAACACATTTAGCGATACATTTAGTAAACACAGCTATTAATATAATAATATAAGTAGTAGCATTCGTGCAGTAATTAACTTTACATTGTTTAAACTGGACAAATACAAAACTATTGGATTGAACATTTGGCATTACGCCACACAGACGCAAAGTGTGTATAATATCCTTGATCACAGGCAAACAAGTAAACGACGCTCTCAGCTGCTGTGGACATGCGCTTTAATAACACTTCTTGTTCCAGAATGCGATCTCTTCCATTTCGGCAGTGACTGTCGTTTCGCGTGCCACTGTCGTGGCAACGACACATGCGACAAAGTCAACGGCGTCTGCTCATCAAATCTCTGCGACCCGGACTGGGCCGGAGCCGGGTGCCAAATCCGTGAGTTGACTTTAAGTGAACTATGGCTGAACAGGCATACGGTGGTTATATTCGTAATCTTAAAACTATTACTAAAAATAATTACGCTAGATATCAGATGTGATTTTGTTATTTATGTTTTACTTAGTAGGCGTTAACTTGTTCGAATCGCTTCACCAAAAACCTAGTAGTTTTTCGACGGCATTTAATCTGTTTTATTGGGAAAATAGTTGTCCACAAGGCTATCATTAGCACGACTGATACGTTAAACGCAAACACGGTTGAACGGTCATTGCGCCATCTGATGGAGCAAATAGTAGCAAAAAGTAACAGACATATGTCTTGGCAGGTTTGCCTAAACTGGCGAATACACCGGAAGTCGTCAACGTCACGTGCTCGTCCTTGACCTTGGTGTGGTCACGCTGGCAGAAGGCCGTCGACATCGGTAACGTGCCAATCGGCGGCTACATGTGAGTACAGCCTCGCTTTCGCCGCCATTAGACTTCCGTTCGTCAGGGGTGAACACTAGCGCCATGCGGTGGGCTAGGAGCGAACCAGTTTAACAAGATTTGGCATCCAAGCCAAAGGCCCAGATGGCAAATGGGCAAGGAAGCCATTAGCTTGTCTAGAGTCTAACAATGTTCATCTACATGTAACCCATCCTCCTGAGATATGTGTTAACTTTGTTTTTAAACATATTCACGTTGCTAGCAGTTACACAATCCGTAAGCAATTTGTTAAATTCATTTATTGTCCTCTGTGAGAACGAGTACTTCCTGATATCCAATCTACACTGATTCTTTACTAATATTACGTGATGTCCTCTAGTTCTACTATCTTTCTTTATTGAGAAAAACATACTTCTATCAATATTTTCATACCCATTCACTAGCTTAGAAACTTCAATCTGATCTCCTCTTAACCTCCTTGTCTCTAGCGTTGTTAAACTACATTCTTTCAGGCGTTCTTCATAACTAAGGTCTCTCAGTTCTAGAATAATTTTGGTTGTTCTCCTCTGTATGCGTTCAAGCGTATTTATATCCTTCTTACGATATGGTCTCCACGCTTGAATACAATATTGTAATGAAGTGTAACTATTGCTTTATACAGAGGTATAATTAGCAGTTAGGGGCATTCACTACACACGTGCACTGCTTCGCAACGCGTTCACAAAATAACACATATCACAACTACCTGTATTGTTATTAATCACGCAAAATGTTAGCATATTCAACGTATAATGAAATTGCAGGAAATTAACAAACGTGAAATCTATAATTACATGCAATATATATTTTTTTTTGCGCCAGGCTGAACTTAAATAACAAATAGTTGAGTAATACGTGATTATTGCAACGATGAATATTAATGTGATATTGACTAAATAACGACACTTACATAAATGTTACAACTAACATTAGCGACGTTCCTTCCTGATATATTACGACGCCATCAATCCAGTAGTTGCAACTCAACGAGATCACGGAATCGAACTTGTCAATGTTAGAACCCGAAAGTCTTCATAATATGAATACAACTGAAGACACAATTCTCCTTCACTAACACATGCACGCTGCCCAGAATCACACCACGCATACAATGCAGGTTGTTGAATGTGAATACAACTGAAGACATAATTCTCCTTCACTAACACATGCACGCTGCCCAGAATCACACCACGCATACAATGCAGGTTGTTGAATGTGAATACAACTGAAGACATAATTCTCCTTCACTAACACATGCACGCTGCCCAGAATCACACCACACATACAATGCAGGTTGTTGAATGTGCCATCTAAACAGTATATAACAAGGAGTGAGTGATACTTACGGTGCGTGTCTGTCTGTCCGATCCAGGGTAGAGAGGCGGTCAAACACCACGGGGTGGACACAGGTGGCGCTGCGAAACGAGGACGTCACAGTTAACCAGTACAGTGTCGTGATCACCCGCCTCGATAACCGTACCTACTACCAGTTCCGAGTAACCACCTCATTTCTGGACGACGACAAGAAGGCGCCCGGCCTGTCCAGTCCGGTGTCAAGGGCTGTCCGGCCGCGCTGTCCAGGTGGGTAGAGTGTGTTCGTGGCAGGGGACGGGGGTTGTGGCAGGGGATGGGGGTTGTGGCTGGGGATGGGGGTTGTGGAAGGGGATGGGGGTTGTGGCTGGGGATGGGGGTTGTGGCAGGGGATGGGGGTTGTGTCAGGGGATGGGAGTTGTGGCTAGGGATGGGGGTTGTGGCAGGAGATGGTTGTCATGGTAGGGGATGGGGGTTGTGGCAGGGGATGGGGGTTGTGGCAGGGGATGGGGGTTGTGGCAGGGAATGGGTGTAATGGTAGGGGATGGGGGTCGTGGCAGGGGATGGGGGTCGTAGCAGGGGTTGGGGGTCGTGGCAGGGGATGGGGCTTGTGGCAGGGGATGGTTGTCATGGTAGGGGATGGGGGTCGTGGCAGGGGATGGGGTCGTAGCAGGGGGTGGGGGTAGTGGCAGGGGATGGGGGTTGTGGCAGGAGATGGGGGATGTGGCAGGGGATGGGGTGAGTGGCAGGGGATGGGGGTCGTTGTAGGGGATGGGGGTCGTGGCAGGGGTTGTTGTTGTCGTGTACGTGGGGAGTTGGAGTGTTGGATTTGTTGTGTTGATAGATGGGTAACGCATTGTTGAATTGATCTTAGAGATGGACGATTTATTATTGATATTATCATTTTATCGTCACACTGTTAATTGATGTTACTACAATTAGGATTCTGCGACGTTTCCAAAAATGAACCTGTGAGTTTACAATCGTCGCGAATTTTATTCCAAACTGCTACTGCCTACTTCACATATGTGGCACTGTGTCAACAGTGCAGACAACCAGCGTAGCGACAACGGAGGCCATTGTCACAACGACGCCACTCAGCACAACAACGTCAACCACAACAAGTACAACAACAACAACGACAACACCAACAACAACGACCACGACGCCAACTCCAACAGGTAAAACAAGATCGACCGACCGATACTATACATAAAATAAATATACATTTCTAAAACAGTAGATTACAATTAACATAATTAAAAAAATTTGCATAAATACATTTTGAAATTACCCTACGTCTACGTCACCTCACTTTCAGAACCTACCCCCGTACAACACATCCGGGTGACACAGAACGCCACTACCCGGATGGTGCAAGTCACGTGGCAAGAACCGAACGAAGTAGGGGATGTGTTGATTGGCTACGAGTTCACGTATCAGGCAGTCCGGATCGGTGACTGTGCTGATAACTACAACGGCCCCGTAAAACGACTGTCTTTCCAACCGACGGTTACTTCGTACGAAGTAGCCATGTCCAGTTTGATATCGTGGACGACCTACAGGCTCCTCATCTACGCACAGAACCTAGTCGGCAAGAGTGTGGCAGCGACCACGGAGTTCACGACCCTCGAGACAGGTGCGTTGTGTCAACGGTAGGTCAGAGTTCACGTCCCTCGAGACAGTTCAGTTGTGTCAACGATAGGTCAGATTTCACGACCCTCGAGGCAGGTACGTTGTTTCAACGGTTGGTCAGAGTTCACGACTCCTTTCTATATTCACAATACTGGAGATTACTCATATTGGGGAAATTGAAATTAGCCGTGCAAATGTTTGCCATTCGCATAAGAGTTTTTTTAAATGATCAACGGTCATTTTGCATCAATTGTTGACAACCACGTCTAATGCAAGTGTACCACGTTGTCAGCACCGAACGGTACCGTCAACAACGTACGTCACAGTGACGTACAGGCAACGAGCGTCACCTTCGCTTGGGACGACGTCTTGTGTTCTTCGAAAGGTGGCGCCCTCGACCATTTCCGCGTTGTCGTTCGTGACGTCGCCACGTCCACGACCGTCGTGGAGAGGCAGACACGTGACATGAGTGTACGAGTGGACATCCTACAGGCGTACACAACGTACGGCGTGAGAATACGCTACGCCAACTCTAAGGGCGAGGGGCCACTGTCTGTGGAACACAGCGTCAGGACGCTACAGTCTGGTACGTGTCACGTGTGAACGGTTTCTAAGACATTATAGTGATTTAATGTAATTATTGTTGTTTTTACAATAATTATAAATTACTAAACATTTCTCGGTCTTTTAGTAACAGGCATAGCTTCACGCTTTACATTTACTGTTTACACTGACTTAACAATTGGTTATTTAAAATCGTTTGAGTAGTTTTATCTACTAAGCGTGAGCAGCTACGGTGCTCAATTAACAACGCTGTTGAATTTGTCCACCAGATACTGTAGGTAATAATAAGGTGAACTTCTTCCACGCCTTTCCCTCGGAACCCAGGCTCAGAGGCAAATCAAATGAAAAAGGCTTAGTCAATCTCGAAATAGGTAAGCAATACTAAAGTTGTCTACACGTGGATACTAGTGAGGTAATGAAGGTGTTGATGCAGTTGTCTATGCAGTTTACAATCAGCCACTCACTCGAGACGTCTGTGTTACAGCGCCGCCCGCTCCGCGATTCGTCCAGATCGTCAACGAATCAGAATCGACACTGCAAGTCGCATGGCTCCCCCCATCACCACCTAACGGTGTTATTAAGAAATACCGTATCGTGCACTGGGCGGCAGGTGGCGAGGATGACAAGATGACGTCATTCCAGGGCGTCGCGAGCGGAACGAGCCGAGTGATTGGTAACCTTCGACCTCACACGACCTACTTCCTACAGGTAGGTGGCGCTAGCGGGATGTCTAGTGTTGTTCAGAGCACATACAACACACTTGGTCGGTCTGCGGGACTGGGCAACACTGTCTAGTGTTGTTCAGAGCACATAAAACACACTTGGTCGGTCTGCGGGACTGGGCAACACTGTCTTGGGGCTCTTGTGATATCACATACCCCTTTCCGAAAGTATTTGCGTTCTACGCGCCCCATTGTGGAGACAATAAATATGAAGAAATACCCCGTTGGTTTAACCCACGTTAAGTGTAACAAATGTGATGATATGACTAAATGTATTTCAGACACGTTGTTCCTGTCTGTTCACAATTCGAACTAAGGGTTTCAACAGAAGTACAATAATATGTTGAGTAATACGTTGTTACGTTGTTACGTTGTTACGCGTTATACGACATTTGTGTTTATTCCGACTCGGGTTCCCCGTTCAGGTTTTCGCACAGACGGAAGCAGCAGTGAATCAGGGCTGGGGCAACGGAAGCTCACCGGTCAGTCACGTCACCTCGGACGGGAAGCCGTCGGAGCCGATGTCGGTGGAGAGGACATTCCGGAACGAGTCGTGTATCGGCATCCGATGGACCGCGCCAGAGACTCCGAACGGCGTGGTCACGCGGTACAAGGTGAGTCCAGACAGCCGGACACACGGGCGGGAAGTAGACCAGACGGTCTAACGCGCTGTAATCTAGCAGAGTCATAATTTGCATTATAACTACACTATCATCTAAACTATTTTCTTCTTTCCTCTTGTGCCGAAGGCGGAAACAACCGCATGCCACCTTCCTCTGTCCTGAACAACAGCAGTAATTTTGCCTAACGTTGTTAGATGTACGACATTTCCCTCTTATTTAGAAAGTTTCGGTTCCGGCTCTTTGTTGATTTACAAGATAAGATGCATCAGTTAGTTACCACACCAGTTGATTTCTATGCCGGGCTGAATGGCCATCATTTTTACCACGATATAAATGGAGAATTAGTGATCAGATTTTATTCGTTAAAATACGCTAACATAATAGTAACGTGACTCCCGCGGTATATATATATATATATATATATATATATATATATATCGCGGGAGTCGCGTGGGACTGCTGGACGTATCATAGATGGGGAATGTTACCTTCAGGTCGGTGGGACTATAGGATGTATCATAGATGGAGAATAATTGCATTGAGGTCTTTGTGATATATATACCGCGGGAGTCACATGACAATTATGTTAACATATATATATATATATATGTATATATATATATATATATATATATATATATATATATATATATATATATATATATATATATAATATATATATATATATATATATAATATAATTATATATGTGTGTTTGTGTTTGTGTGTGGTTGTGTGTCTGTGTGTGTCTGTGTGTGTCTGTGTGTGTCTGTGTGTGTTTGTGTGTGTGCGTGTGCGTGTGCGTGTGCGTGTGCGTGTGCGTGTGCGTGTGCGTGTGCGTGTGCGTGTGCGTGTTCGTGTGTGTGCAGGTGCTCTACAAGGCAGTCCAGGTGCTCTCGGTGGCAAACGTTGTCCCCGACGAACAAGTAAAGGAAACTCCAGCACAGCAGCGCACCCTGCTGGTGTGTTCACTGCTCGCCGCTGCCAAGTACACGTTCAAGGTGAGAACAACGCTCAGCACTAGCACTAACACTAGCACTCAGCACTCAGCACTAGCACTAGCACTAGCTCTAGCTCTAGCACTAGCACTAGCACTAGCACTAGCACTAGCACTAGCACTAGCACTAGCACTAGCACTAGCACTAGCACTAGCACTAGCACTACCAGTAGAACTAGCACTAACACTAGCAGTACCAGTAGGAGTAGCACTAGCACTAATATTAGCACTAGCACTAGCACTAGCACTAGCACTAGCACTAGCACTAGCACTAGCACTAGCACTAGCACTAGCACTAGCACTAGCACTAGCACTAGCACTAGCAGTAGCAGTAGCAGTAGCAGTCGCACTAGCAGTAGCAGTAGCACTAGCACTAGCACTAGCACTAGCACTCAGCACTAGAACAGTAGCACTAGCACTAACACTAGCACTAGCACTAGCACTAGCACTAGCACTAGCATTAGCACTAGCACTAGCACTAGCACTATGACTAGCACTAGCACTAGCACTCAGCACTAGCACGGGCACTAGCACCCAGCACTCTAGCACTAGCACCTCTCACATACCTTGTTGCACTCCTTTTTCTGCATTAGTATAAAAGGACAATTAATATATAAAATGAAAAATGTTAAAAACAATTAATGGGACGATGAAAATACTTGGTAATCCTGTTTCGGAAAATCTAATAGTAGTACTTAAACGTTATCTACTGCAATGCTATTATATTAACACATGTGTGATAATGAACATATCGTATTAACGTATATAGCATTTTGTTTTACGTGGATTTTTAGGTTATTATAATAACTCAGTTCTGCATTTATTATAATCATCTTCATTATTATTTTTAATAAATCGAACTGTGCACAGGTGAAAGCAAGAACCAGGACCCAATATGGTGACGTCAACGTTCTGACGACGTGGACGGAAGTTGCCACGCCGACGATGCCTCCAGCGCCAACTGTGGACGCACTAAGCGAGACGACAGCTTCCCTCACGATATCTCCGGTGACACTTCGAGGGGGGCCTGTGACAAGCTACTTCATTGTCGTGGCAACGGTCTCTCGAGATTCACGACGCCGCCGCAGACGCAGACGAGCCATTCCAGACCCGACCACCAACATCCCGTTGCCTGGTTACACGACCGCTCAGCTTCCTTCTGACGACGTCACGAGTGAACGTTCGTTCACCATAGGTTCGTTATGTCGAGACGTTTTGATTTGTCGTGGTCATCGCCGTCGTCGTCGTCATCATTAACATCAACATCATCATCGTCATCATCAACATCAAAATCATCATCGCCATCATCGTCATCACCATCAACATCAATATAATCATCGTCATCATCGTTATCACCATCAAATTCATCGCCATCGTCATCATCATCGGCATCATCGTCATCGTCACTAACATCATCATCACCATCTTCATAATCATCAGCTGAATTAGCACCATGATAACCAGCATAGCCGCCTCTAATCAACAATTATTCATGATATATTTACATATTATTTTAACATCTTTTAACATCCATTCGTGCGTTATTCATATAATGCAGCTTAAAACAGCGGTCAGCTAGTAGAACGCATTCTCTTTGATTGGCTGTAATGCTATATGAATCTTCATTGGTTTTTATTTTCAATGGTGCTTTAAAAGCTAGGTGAGTATAATGAGTATTATTATAATAAAAACAGCAACAGCAATAACGATAATAATATATTTATTACTGAAGGCGACAATGCGAACTACGGCCCGTATCGTAACATCCCGCTAGAGGGCGACAAGAGCTACACGTTCTACTACGTGGTGGCGAGTGAACTGGACGGCACGACCAAGATGGCGTTCTCGCTGGTGTCGGCGTCCCGTGACGTCAGTCGGCCGACTGTGCCGAGGACGACGACGACGACGACGACGCGGCCGACGACGACGACGTCGGAGACGACGAGTGTCGCGCCGGTGACAGCGGCCGGCAACAACGTCCTGCTGATCGTCGGCGTGTGTATAGCCGCCTTCCTAGTCCTGCTCCTCCTCGCCATTCTCCTCGTCGTCTGCCTCTACCGCAAGTGCCACTCGTCGGAGAAGCCGCCGAATGCGCTCCCGACGTGGATGGACGTATACAAGGACAAGTTCGGCACCGGGACCGTCCAGAAGCCGGGACCCAAGTGGAGCGACATTTACGAGCTGAACACGTCGCGATTCCCCATCTACGACACTGCGTACAGTCCCACCGACTTAAAGGTAACGATTCCCCGTCTACGACACTGCGTACAGTCCCACCGACTTAAAGGTAACGATTCCCCGTCTACGACACTGCGTACAGTCCCACCGACTTAAAGGTAACGATTCCCCGTCTACGACACTGCGTACAGTCCCACCGACTTAAAGGTAACGATTCCCCGTCTACGACACTGCGTACAGTCCCACCGACTTAAAGGTAACGATTCCCCGTCTACGACACTGCGTACAGTCCCACCGACTTAAAGGAAACGATTCCCAGTCTACGACACTGCGTACAGTCCCACCGACTTAAAGGTAACGATTCCCAGTCTACGACACTGCGTACAGTCCCACCGAATTAAAGGTAACGATTCCCCGTCTACGACACTGCGTACAGTCCCACCGACTTAAAGGTAACGATTCCCCGTCTACGACACTGCGTACAGTCCCACCGACTTAAAGGTAACGATTCCCCGTCTACGACACTGCGTACAGTGCCACCGACTTAAAGGTAACGATTCCCAGTCTACGACACGGCGTACAGTCCCACCGACTTAAAGGTAACGATTCCCCGTCTACGACACTGCGTACAATCCCACCGACTTAAAAGTAACGAATCCCAGTCTACGACACTGCGTACAGTCCCACCGACTTAAAGGTAACGATTCCCAGTCTACGACACTGCGTACAGTCCCACCGACTTAAAGGTAACGATTCCCAGTCTACGACACTGCGTACAGTCCCACCGACTTAAAGGTAACGATTCCCCGTCTACGACACTGCGTACAGTCCCACCGACTTAAAGGTAACGATTCCCAGTCTACGACACGGCGTACAGTCCCACCGACTTAAAGGTAACGATTCCCCGTCTACGACACTGCGTACAGTCCCACCGACTTAAAGGTAACGATTCCCAGTCTACGACACGGCGTACAGTCCCACCGACTTAAAGGTAACGATTCCCCGTCTACGACACTGCGTACAGTCCCACCGACTTAAAGGTAACGATTCCCAGTCTACGACAGTGCGTACAGTCCCATCAACTTAAAGGTAACGATTCCCAGTCTACGACACTGCGTACAGTCCCACCGACTTAAAGGTAACGATTCCAAGTCTACGACACTGCGTACAGTCCCACCGACTTAAGGAGAGTTATGGGTCTCAGACATTTTTTCGTCATTTCTTATCTTAGAGCACTGAAAGTTGTATGTTGTGGTGAGTAATGTTTAAAAAATGTGCTGTGCATTTGTTTCTGATTTTTAGGGGGTTTCCCTCCCCCGAACGGCAGCCATCTTGGATATAAATGTCAGTTATTTACACGATTTGTTTAGGGATAATCAATGGATCAATTTCAACCAAAAAACACACACTGTTAGAGTAGACTACCCTACAGGTAATGACAGCCATTGTTTTTTGGTTTACTAGATAGTTTTTTTTTAATGATTTTTTTACTACATGGGTGTATTTGATACCAGAATTATTGGCGGTAACTTATAGTCATGGCATATTGCAACAATACTGTGTTTGGTTTCCTTCAAATGCTGCTGTCATTACCTACAGAATACTATTACCATATATTTTGTGAAGTTTCAGGCACATATGTTGAGGAATAGCTGAGAAAAAGTCGTTTGAACACGGTTATTGTGCAAAAAAAGTGTAATTGAGAAAACGGCATTCAAAGAAAGTGTATACTTTGTCGACACATTTCATATCAAATACATAGCATATAAGACTGAAATACTTCATACAACTAACTAACTGAACTCTGTATCAGATAATCTCCAATATAAATCACATAATTCAATGATGGATAGTATACAATGTAAATGTAGCCAATACTATATATGCAGAAAAACGTAGTGTGTAGTTGATGTATACTTCTAGTAGCATAGCAATAACTAAATACCAGACGAGTTTCTTGTTGATGCTACTCCCTAGATAGCACCATCATCATGTATTGTGTAAAGTTTCAAGCACATCAGTTCACATATAACTGAAAAATATATATTTGAACATTTACAAAACGTCTGTAATTGAGAAGAAAAACGTATTCAAAATAAACTTGTATATACATTTTGTGGACACATTCCTATATATCTAACACACACAACTAATGTCCACATAGTCAATGTCCACAAACACTCTAAAACCCCCCTGGTGCATAATCACTAGCAGCTTCCACTCCATAGATCTTGCGCGCACGTCTCGCTTCCTTTGTTCGTGACTCAGCCTGCCTGAGTGACTGCCTGAGTCGCTTGCGGTCTGCCTTCTCTGCTGAAGCAATCAGCTGTGGGCCAATCGTCATGCCCATGACACCATACAGCTGCTCCACTGTCGTCCGCGCCCCACTGTTGAACTCAGCTACAGCGAGGCAGGTAGCGAACAACACTCGCTGCAGCCCCACGAAGCCAGTCTTGGGACACTTGGCCCACACTTTTCCATGCAGTGACTCGTTTGGGTTTTGCGTGTCACCTCGCAAACAACGACTCAGAAGGTTACTGTGGCCGAGACGCAAGTAAACTTCTTCCACATGTGTCGCAACCTCTGGAGACAGTGGAGTGCCAATGTTGGTGCGGTGATCACCTGGCTGTTTGCCTTCAGCCAGTGCTCTCTGATAGAAGCACCAACTGTCTTTGCCCTTTGGGCAACGGTCATGATTTGGCTTGTCGTCTGTCGATGCAGCATGATTGAAAGTCGCAAAGACAGCATTCTGCATCATATCCAGCCGAATTGGGTGGGCACGGATTGCCTTGCCATAGTAGGCGGTCAGCTTCGTAATTGTTGCCAATGTCAACTTCCCGTGTCCCCGACCACCAAGTGTCACGCCAGCTTTCTTTGTCTGTGTTGCCAGCTTCCTCAGCGCCGTGCCTATTCGCTTTGCGACGTGGTTTATGCATTCTTCCTTCACAATAACAACATCATCGCCATACACTTTCTTTTCTGTGAGATGTTTGAAGGTTCTGGAATCACCGTCCGACACCATTGTCGTGTAGCGAAACCCACGTTCAAGTGATCGCCCCCACAAGATCTCGGCTGCCTCCACCTCCATTCCACCAGATGCCCCGTCGTAGTTCTTGTTGCAGTTGGCATGACGTGCCAGCCACCTCTGAAACTGGGCTGTGTCTCGGCCCCCATGCCGTGCTTCAGCGCATGAACAGGCCTGGCAGTACGACGACAACACAGTCAGGTCAAGGACGAGTCCCGTGACTGTGTCGATCACACATCCAATGCCGTATGCCGAAGTGTGTCCGCGTTTCATCCAGGAGCCGTCGAAACTTACGGCCAAAATCAATAACTTCATCATCGGCATCACTGTCAGTAACTGACGGACCAGCGACTGATGTACCAGCAACTGACGGATCCGCGTACACCTGCCGAACGATCTTCGCCGCATCAGTGAGGATGTTGTTAGCCACCACCATGCTGGCATCCACGATGGCTTGACTGTGGACAGTAAAGGTGGTCTGGTTGGTTGCATTCATGTCCAGGTATCGGCACAACTTCACGATACCACTGTGACCCACACCCATGTCCAATGATGCCGACACAACTGCACGTGTCACGACAAATGGCAAATGTCCAGCAGTGCCACCGATTCGGTCAGACGAATGTGTGCTGTTGATGACGTCGTCACATGAAGTGCAGTAAGTCTGCAACTTACACACCAACCCAAGGGTACAGTTGACAGCACGGACTGCAAGAGTGTTGCTACGACAAGATGGGCATGGTAGCATCTTCACAAGCTCAGACAGTTTGCAGACCCTTGCGATAACTGTGGAGATGGTGTCACTGCCAGCGTCATCTGGATCAACCTCAGGCTCATCATCACCAGGAATTGCTGTCTCACGGAGAAGACTCTTGTAGTCAAATTTCCTCTGAGTTGCGGAAGTTGGTGTATGTGATGTCGATGGCACCTGTGGGATAAACGATGAACATTTATTAGATTTCAACTTCAGTTCAAAATATCACAAGTTGGGTGACGCAATTAGGATAAGTAGATTAGCAAAAATCATTCATGGCATGGTAACATAGTCATAGGATACCTGTAATATATATATAATTATTTTACTTTGTACATTTATGTTTGACATTACCATGACTACGGTTTACTGAAATGTATAGATTGATATACATGTTCATGAATCCTGCCATTATTTCATTTCTTAGCTGGCAGGGGTACGCCCCTAGCCAGGCTAGCCTAGACCTAGTACTAACCCTAGCCTGGGCTAGGCCTAGGGCCAAGACCAGTATGAGAAGTGCGCACCCAGCTTTGCCAGTAACGCTGAATAAATGTCGTCATTGTTGGACATTTCAATTTATTTACAAATCGGTTATATTTGTGTACATAAAAACGGTATTATACCTGTGCTGTCGGAGTGACAGTAACACGAGACGAGCCTGCCATTGTATCCGACGACGGCGGCACGGATTCGGAACTTTCACCGACATCAGTTGACAAAGTTGTACTTTCCAGCACTTTTCCCTTCGAAGCACGCGCCAACTGTAACTGTTTGCGTCGCTGGATTTTCCCTGCACCGTAGTACTCCTTCCCTTTATTTCTCCTGTCTGCCATTCTGCTGCTTTTATCAATCAATCGTGAAAACGCGTAAAAAGTTGTCGAACGAATGCGTAAACACTAATTTATGCAGAAAAATAATTTATGCGGATGTGAGCGCTGTAGCCAATCACGGTAGCTGTTGTGCACCACGTGATAACTGCCGACCAGTAAAAAGCCATTCCTCGATGTACACGTTGGCGTCGGTTCGCGATGGGTGCTAGTTTATAGTCGGTATAACTCGGGCATGGTCGGAAATATTTATAAACAATGACTCCCATCAGACAGTGCGAAAATGACGCTTCACAGCGGTATGCGCCATGTTGGGATTTAGCTGCGTGACGACGTATAAACATCGCTAAAAAAATGTAAACATTCAGCTTTACACGCATCATTTCACTAAAACAATGAATTTGGGACGATGGGGCATGTCACAAAAGCGATGTTTTATGACATAAAATGTTTTATTTCGTAACAACTATGTGTATGCAAAGCTGGTTGAATAATTTTTCTACGCAAATGTGTAAACAACTCGAAATCACTACTATTGACCAAATTTGACGAAATCTAGCCCCATGTCCTACTTAAACGTAACGACTCCCAGCTTTCGATACTGCGTAAAGTCCCACCGACTTAAAGGTAACGATTCCCCGTCTACGATACGTCATATAGTCCCACCGAACTCAATGCAACTATTCTCCATCTACGATACATCCTACAGTCTTACCGACATGAAGGTAACGATTCCCCATCTATGATACGTTCAGCAGTCCCACCAACCTCAATGTAACCATTCCCCAACTATGATACATCCTATCGTCCCATCGACCTCAAGTTAACGATGTCATGACGACGGCCACATGCAGTGATCACCCACCCTTCTGTTACTCAAGTACAACTATTCAACATGTTTGTGACCCTGTTTTTTTAACACAATGATAGTACTGAACCTTCAAAATTAAGATACAGTGTACTATTACGTCCTACAGTCCGACCGACTTAAAGGTAACGATTCCCTGTCTACGATATACCGTACAGTCCCACCGACTTAAAGATACAGTGTACTATTACGTCCTACAGTCCGACCGACTTAAAGGTAACGATTCCCTGTCTACGATATACCGTACAGTCCGACCGACTTAAAGGTAACGATTCCCTGTCTACGATATACCGTACAGTCCGATCGACTTAAAGGTAACGATTCCCTGTCTACGATATACCGTACAGTCCGACCGACTTAAAGGTAACGATTCCCTGTCTACGATATACCGTACAGTCCGACCGACTTAAAGGTAACGATTCCCTGTCTACGATATACCGTACAGTCCGACCGACTTAAAGGTAACGATTCCCTGTCTACGATATACCGTACAGTCCGACCGACTTAGAGGTAACGATTCCCTGTCTACGATACACCGTACAGTCCGACCGACTTAAAGGTAACGATTCCCTGTCTACGATACACCGTACAGTCCCACCGACCTGAAAGTAACTTGATCAACCAACATTTGCATGTTGCACTGTTTGTTGTAT